>LR778254.1:807989-897633 GCA_902810595.1 Coregonus sp. 'balchen' | reverse complement strand
TCTTTCCCTCTTTTCCTCCTCCCCCTTCCTCTTTCCCCCCCCCCCTCATCTCATTCCTTCTGCCATTCTCCTCTCTCGCTCTCTAGGGTTTGTCCATAGGGACTTAAAGCCCAGTAACATCCTCTATATGGACGAAAGTGGGAACCCTGATTCTATCAGGATCTGTGACTTTGGTTTCTCCAAGCAGCTGAGAGGAGGAAACGGACTGCTACTAACACCCTGTTACACTGCTAACTTTGTTGCTCCAGAGGTGAGTAGAGAGAGAGAGAGAGAGAGGGAGAGAGAGAGAGAGAGAGAGAGAGAGAGAGAGAGAGAGAGAGAGAGAGAGGTGGGTTAGGAAGGGTAACGTTGGAGGGTTAGGAAGGGTAACGTTGGAGGGTTAGGAAGGGTAACGTTGGAGGGTTAGGAAGGGTAACGTTGGAGGGTTAGGAAGGGTAACGTTGGAGGGTTAGGAAGGGTAAAGCAATCTGAGTGTTCTCTAGCCCCTTACCTGTACTGGGTTAGGGTTACCTGTTCTCTTACCTGTACTGGGTTAGGGTTACCTGTTCTCTTACCTGTACTGGGTTAGGGTTAGGGTTACCTGTTCTCTTACCTGTACTGGGTTAGGGTTAGGGTTACCTGTTCTCTTACCTGTACTGGGTTAGGGTTAGGGTTACCTGTTCTCTTACCTGTACTGGGTTTGTGTGTGTTGTCTTTCGCTGTGTGTCTCTGTGTGTGTGTCTCTGTGTGTGTATCTCTGTGTGGGTGTCTCTATGTGTGTGTATCTCTGTGTGTGTCTCTCTATGTGTGTGTAGGTGTTGATGCGTCAGGGTTATGATGCAGCCTGTGATATCTGGAGTCTAGGAGTGTTGTTATACACAATGTTAGCAGGATACACGCCGTTCGCTAACGGCCCCAAGGATACACCTGAAGAGATCCTGTTGAGGATGGGGTCAGGGAAGTTTTCTCTAAGCGGGGGAAACTGGGACACGGTGTCTGACAGCTCCAAGGTACACACACTGTTCTCTAACATGCTGCTTGTTGACCAGTCTGTTCTGTGTGTCTCTAGGACCTGTTATCTAACATGCTGCTTGTTGACCAGTCTGTTCTGTGTTGTCTCTAGGACCTGTTATCTAACATGCTGCTTGTTGACCAGTCTGTTCTGTGTGTCTCTAGGACCTGTTATCTAACATGCTGCTTGTTGACCAGTCTGTTCTGTGTGTCTCTAGGACCTGTTATCTAACATGCTGCTTGTTGACCAGTCTGTTCTGTGTGTCTCTAGGACCTGTTATCTAACATGCTGCTTGTTTGACCAGTCTGTTCTGTGTGTCTCTAGGACCTGTATCTAACTGCTGCTTGTTGACCAGTCCTGTTCTGTGTGTCTCTAGGACCTGTTTTATCTAACATGCTGCTTGTTGACCAGTCCTGTTCTGTGTGTCTCTAGGACCTGTTATCCGAACATGCTGCTTGTTGACCAGTCTGTTCTGTTGTGTCTAGGACCTGTTATCTAACATGCTGCTTGTTGACCCAGTCTGTTCTGGTGTGTCTCTAGGACCTGTTATCTAACATGCTGCTTGTTTGACCAGTCTGTTCTGTGTGTCTCTAGGACCTTTATCTAACATGCTGCTTGTTGACCAGTCTGTTCTGTGTTCCTAGGACCTGTTATCTACATGCTGCTTGTTGACCAGTCTGTTCTGTGTGTCTCTAGGACCTGTTATCTAACATGCTGCTTGTTGACCAGTCTGTTCTGTGTGTCTCTAGGACCTGTTATCTAACATGCTGCTTGTTGACCAGTCTGTGTCTGTGTGTCTCTAGGACCTGTTATCTAACATGTGCTTGTTGACCAGTCTGTTCTGTGTGTCTAGGACCTGTTATCTAACATGCTGCTTGTTGACCAGTCTGTTGTTCTGTGTGTCTCTAGGACCTGTTATCTAACATGCTGCTTGTTGACCAGTCTGTTCTGTGTGTCTCTAGGACCTGTTATCTAACATGCTGCTTGTTGACCAGTCTGTTCTGTGTGTCTCTAGGACCTGTTATCTAACATGCTGCTTGTTGACCAGTCTGTTCTGTGTGTCTCTAGGACCTGTTATCTAACATGCTGCTTGTTGACCAGTCTGTTTGTGTGTCTCTAGGACCTGTTATCTAACATGCTGCTTGTTGACCAGTCTGTTCTGTGTGTCTCTAGGACCTGTTATCTACATGCTGCTTGTTGACCAGTCTGTTCTGTGTGTCTCTAGGACCTGTTATCTAACATGCTGCTTGTTGACCAGTCTGTTCTGTGTGTCTAGGACCTGTTCTCTAACATGCTGCTTGTTGACCCATCTGTTCTGTGTGTCTCTAGGACCTGTTATCTAACATGCTGCTTGTTGACCAGTCTGTTCTGTGTGTCTCTAGGAACCTGTTATCTAACATGCTGCTTGTTGACCAGTCTGTTCTGTGTGTCTCTAGGACCTGTTATCTAACATGCTGCTTGTTGACCAGTCTGTTCTGTGTGTACTCTAGGACCTGTTATCTAACATGCTGCTTGTTGACCAGTCTGTTCTGTGTGTCTCTAGGACCTGTTATCTAACATCTGCTTGTTGACCAGTCTGTTCTGTGTGTCTCTAGACCTGTTTATCTAACATGCTGCTTGTTGACCAGTCTGTTCTGTGTGTCTAGGACCTGTTTATCTAACATGCTGCTGTGTTGACCAGTCTGTTCTGTGTGTCTCTAGGACCTGTTATCTAACATGCTGCTTGTTGACCAGTCTGTTCTGTGTGTCTAGGACCTGTTATCTAACATGCTGCTTGTTGACCAGTCTGTTCTGTGTGTCTCTAGGACCTGTTATCTAACATGCTGCTTGTTGACCAGTCTGTTCTGTGTGTCTCTAGGACCTGTTATCTAACATGCTGCTTGTTGACCAGTCTGTTCTGTGTGTCTCTAGGACCTGTTATCTAACATGCTGCTTGTTGACCAGTCTGTTCTGTGTGTCTCTAGGACCTGTTATCTAACATGCTGCTTGTTGACCAGTCCTGTTCTGTGTGTCTCTAGGACCTGTTATCTAACATGCTGCTTGTTTGACCAGTCTGTTCTGTGTGTCTCTAGGACCTGTTATCTAACATGCTGCTTGTTGACCCAGTCTGTTCTGTGTATCTCTAGGACCTGTTATCTAACATGCTGCTTGTTGACCAGTCTGTTCTGTGTGTCTCTAGGACCTGTTATCTAACATGCTGCTTGTTGACCAGTCTGTTCGTGTCTATAGGACCGTTATCTAACATGCTGCTTGTTGACCAGTCTGTTCTGTGTGTCTCTAGGACCTGTATCTAACATGCTGCTTGTTGGACCAGTCTGTTCTGTGTGTCTCTAGGACCTGTTATCTAACATGCTGCTTGTGACCAGTCTGTTCTGTGTGTCTAGGACCTGTTATCTAACATGCTGCTTGTTGACCAGTCTGTTGTTCTGTGTGTCTCTAGGAACCTGTTATCTAACTGCTGCTTGTTGACCAGTCTGTTGTTCTGTGTGTCTCTAGGACCTGTTATCTAACATGCTGCTTGTTGACCAGTCTGTTCTTGTGTGTCTCTAGGACCTGTATCTAACATGCTGCTGTTGACCAGTCTGTTCTGTGTGTCTCTAGGACCTGTTAATCAACATGTGCTTGTTGACCAGTCTGTTCTGTGTGTCTCTAGGACCTGTTATCTAACATGCTGCTTGTTGACCAGTCTGTTCTGTGTGTCTCTAGGACCTGTTATCTAACATGCTGCTTGTTGACCAGTCTGTTCTGTGTGTCTCTAGGACCTGTTATCTAACATGCTGCTTGTTGACCAGTCTGTTCTGTGTGTCTCTAGGACCTGTTATCTAACATGCTGCTTGTTGACCAGTCTGTTCTGTGTGTCTCTATGGACCTGTTATCTAACATGCTGCTTGTTGACCAGTCTGTTTCTGTGTGTCTCTAGGACCTGTTATCTAACATGCTGCTGTTGACCAGTCTGTTCTGTGTGTCTCAGGACCTGTTATCTAACATGCTGCTTGTTGACCAGTCTGTTCTGTGTGTCTCTAGGACCTGTTATCTAACATGCTGCTTGTTGACCAGTTCTGTTCTGTGTGTCTCTAGGACGTGTTATCTAACATGCTGCTTGTTGACCATCTTGTTCTGTGTGTCTCTAGGACCGTGTTATCTAACATGCTGCTTGTTGACCAGTCTGTTCTGTGTGTCTCTAGGACCTGTTATCTAACATGCTGCCTTGTTGACCAGTCTGTTTCTGTGTGTCTCTAGGACCTGTTATCTAACATGCTGCTTGTTGACCAGTCTGTTCTGTGTGTCTCTAGGACCTGTTATCTAACATGCTGCTTGTTGACCAGTCTGTTCTGTGTGTCTCTAGGACCTGTTATCTAACATGCTGCTTGTTGACCAGTCTGTTCTGTGTGTCTCTAGGACCTGTTATCTAACATGCTGCTTGTTGACCAGTCTGTTCTGTGTGTCTCTAGGACCTGTTATCTAACATGCTGCTTGTTGACCAGTCTGTTTCTGTGTGTCTCTAGGACCTGTTATCTAACATGCTGCTTGTTGACCAGTCTGTTCTGTGGTCTCTAGGACCTGTTATCTAACATGCTGCTTGTTGACCAGTCTGTTCTGTGTGTCTCTAGGACTGTTATCTAACATGCTGCTTTGTGACCAGTCTGTTCTGTGTGTCTCTAGGACCTGTTCTCTAACATGCTGCTTGTTGACCAGTCTGTTCTGTGTGTCCTCTAGGACCTGTTATCTAACATGCTGCTTGTTGACCAGTCTGTTCTGTGTGTCTCTAGGACCTGTTATCTAACATGCTGCTTGTTGACCAGTCTGTTCTGTGTGTCCTAGGACCTGTTATCTAACATGCTGCTTGTTGACCAGTCTGTTCTGTGTGTCCTCTAGGACCTGTTATCTAACATGCTGCTTGTTGACCAGTCTGTTCTGTGTGTCTCTAGGACCTGTTTATCTAACATGCTGCTTGTTGACCAGTCTGTTCTGTGTGTCTCTAGGACCTGTTATCTAACATGCTGCTTGTTGACCAGTCTGTTCTGTGTGTCTCTAGGACCTGTTATCTAACATGCTGCTTGTTGACCAGTCTGTTCTGTGTGTCTCTAGGACCTGTTATCTAACATGCTGCTTGTTGACCAGTCTGTTCTGTGTGTCTCTAGGACCTGTTATCTAACCTGCTTGTTGACCGTCTGTCTGTGTGTGCCTCTAGGACCTGTTATCTAACATGCTGCTTGTTGACCAGTCGTTCTGTGTGTCTCTAGGACCTGTTATCTAACATGCTGCTTGTTGACCAGTCTGTTTCTGTGTGTCTCTAGGACCTGTTATCTAACATGCTGCTTGTGACCAGTCTGTTCTGTGTGTGTCTAGGACCTGTTTATCTAACATGCTGCTTGTTGACCAGTCTGTTCTGTGTGTCTCTAGGACCTGTTATCTAACATGCTGCTTGTTGACCAGTCTGTTCTGTGTGTCTAGGACCTGTATCTAACATGCTGCTTGTTGACCAGTCTCTTCTGTGTGTCTCTAGGACCTGTTATCTAACATGCTGGCTTGTTGACCAGTCTGTTCTGTGTGTCTCTAGGACCTGTTATCTAACATGCTGCTTGTTGACCAGTCTGTTCTGTGTGTCTCTAGGACCTGTTATCTAACATGCTGCTTGTTGACCAGTCTGTTCTGTGGTTCTAGGACTGTTATCTAACATGCTGCTGTTGACCAGTCTGTTCTGGTGTGTCTAGGACCTGTTATCTAACATGCTGCTTGTTGACCAGTCTGTTCTGTGTGTCTCTAGGACCTGTTATCTAACATGCTGCTTGTTGACCAGTCTGTTCTGTGTGTCTTAGGACCTGTTATCTAACTGCTGCTTGTTGACCAGTCTGTTCTGTGTGGTCTAGGACCTGTTATCTAACATGCTGCTTGTTGACCAGTCTGTTCTGTGTGTCTCTAGGACCTGTTTATCTAACATCTGCTTGTTGACCAGTCTGTTCTGTGTGTCTCTAGGACCTGTTATCTAACATGCTGCTTGTTGACCAGTCTGTTCTGTGTGTCTCTAGGACCTGTTATCTAACATGCTGCTGTTGACCAGTCTGTTCTGTGTGTCTCTAGGACCTGTTATCTAACATGCTGCTTGTTGACCAGTCTGTTCTGTGTGTCTCTAGGACCTGTTATCTAACATGCTGCTTGTTGACCAGTCTGTTCTGTGTGTCTCTAGGACCTGTTATCTAACATGCTGCTTGTTGACCAGTCTGTTCTGTGTGTCTCTAGGACCTGTTATCTACATGCTGCTTGTTGACCAGTCTGTTCTGTGTGTCTCTAGGACCTGTTATCTAACATGCTGCTTGTTGACCAGTCTGTTCTGTGTGTCTCTAGGACCTGTTATCTAACATGCTGCTTGTTGACCAGTCTGTTCTGTGTGTCTCTAGGACCTGTTATCTAAACATGCTGCTTGTTGACCAGTCTGTTCTGTGTGTCTCTAGGACCTGTTATCTAACATGCTGCTTGTTGACCAGTCTGTTCTGTGTGTCTCTAGGACCTGTTATCTAACATGCTGCTTGTTGACCAGTCTGTTCTGTGTGTCTCTAGGAACCTGTTATCTAACATGCTGCTTGTTGACCAGTCTGTTCTGTGTGTCTCAGGACCTGTTATCTAACATGCTGCTTGTTGACCAGTCTGTTCTGTGTGTCTCTAGGACCTGTTATCTAACATGCTGCTTGTTGACCAGTCTGTTCTGTGTGTCTCTAGGACCTGTTATCTAACATGCTGCTTGTTGACCAGTCTGTTGTTCTGTGTGTCTCTAGGACCTGTTATCTAACATGCTGCTTGTTGACCAGTCTGTTCTGTTGTGTCTCTAGGACCTGTTATCTAACATGCTGCTTGTTGACCAGTCTGTTCTGTGTGTCTCTAGGACCTGTTATCTAACATGCTGCTTGTTGACCAGTCTGTTCTGTGTGTCTCTAGGACCTGTTATCTAACATGCTGCTTGTTGACCAGTCTGTTCTGTGTGTCTCTAGGACCTGTTATCTAACATGCTGCTTGTTGACCAGTCTGTTCTGTGTGTCTAGGACCTGTTATCTAACATGCTGCTTGTTGACCAGTCTGTTGTTCTGTGTGTCTCTAGGACCTGTTATCTAACATGCTGCTTGTTGACCAGTCTGTTCTGTGTGTCTCTAGGACCTGTTATCTAACATGCTGCTTGTTGACCAGTCTGTTCTGTGTGTCTCTAGGACCTGTTATCTAACATGCTGCTTGTTGACCAGTCTGTTCTGTGTGTCTCTAGGACCTGTTATCTAACATGCTGCTTGTTGACCAGTCTGTTCTGTGTGTCTAGGACCTGTTATCTAACATGCTGCTTGTTGACCAGTCTGTTCTGTGTGTCTCTAGGACCTGTTATCTAACATGCTGCTTGTTGACCAGTCTGTTCTGTGTGTCTCTAGGACCTGTTATCTAACATGCTGCTTGTTGACCAGTCTGTTCTGTGTGTCTCTAGGACCTGTTATCTAACATGCTGCTTGTTGGACCAGTCTGTTCTGTGTCTCTAGGACCTGTTATCTAACATGCTGCTTGTTGACCAGTCTGTTCTGTGTGTCTTAGGACCTGTTATCTAACATGCTGCTTGTTGACCAGTCTGTTCTGTGTGTCTAGGACCTGTTATCTAACATGCTGCTTGTTGACCAGTCTGTTCTGTGTGTCTCTAGGACCTGTTATCTAACATGCTGCTTGTTGACCAGTCTGTTCTGTGTGTCTCTAGGACCTGTTATCTAACATGCTGCTTGTTGACCAGTCTGTTCTGTGTGTCTCTAGGACCTGTTATCTAACATGCTGCTTGTTGACCAGTCTGTTCTGTGTGTCTCTAGGACCTGTTATCTAACATGCTGCTTGTTGACCAGTCTGTTGTTCTGTGTGTCTCTAGGACCTGTTATCTAACATGCTGCTTGTTGACCAGTCTGTTCTGTGTGTCTAGGACCTGTTATCTAACATGCTGCTTGTTGACCAGTCTGTTCTGTGTGTCTCTAGGACCTGTTATCTAACATGCTGCTTGTTGACCAGTCTGTTCTGTGTGTCTCTAGGACCTGTTATCTAACATGCTGCTTGTTGACCAGTCTGTTCTGTGTGTCTCTAGGACCTGTTATCTAACATGCTGCTTGTTGACCAGTCTGTTCTGTGTCTCTAGGACCTGTTATCTAACATGCTGCTTGTTGACCAGTCTGTTCTGTGTGTCTCTAGGACCTGTTATCTAACATGCTGCTTGTTGACCAGTCTGTTCTGTGTGTCTAGGACCTGTTATCTAACATGCTGCTTGTTGACCAGTCTGTTCTGTGTCTCTAGGACCTGTTATCTAACATGCTGCTTGTTGACCAGTCTGTTCTGTGTGTCTGTGTGTGTCCAGGACCTCCTCTCTAAGATGCTACATGTTGATCCTCACCAGCGTTATTCAGCTGAACAGGTCCTGAAACACGCCTGGATCACGCAACGAGACACGTTACCACACTTCCAGCTTGCACGCCACGACGCACCACACCTCGTTAAGGTAACACACACACACGCCACGACGCACCACACCTCGTTAAGGTAACACACACACACACACCACGACGCACCACACCTCGTTAAGGTAACACACACACCACGACGCACCACACCTCGTTAAGGTAACACACACACCACGACGCACCACACCTCGTTAAGGTAACACACACACACGCCACGACGCACCACACCTCGTTAAGGTAACACACACACACACCACGACGCATTACACCTCGTTAAGGTAACACACACACACACCACGACGCACCACACCTCGTTAAGGTAACACACACACACACCACGACGCACCACACCTCGTTAAGGTAACACACTAACACACGCCACGACGCACCACACCTCGTTAAGGTAACACACACACACGCCACGACGCACCACACCTCGTTAAGGTAACACACACACACGCCACGACGCACCACACCTCGTTAAGGTAACACACTAACACACACACACACACCAGTTTTGGTGATTGGGTAAGGAAAGAGAGAATGTCATATTGTCTAGTTATTGTATGGGATTCATGATCAAGCGCTAACTGTTTTTCTGCGTGTGCATTCATAAATTCACTCTGGCAATCTTCTCCGAAATCAGAGCACTCAGGTTTGTGTGCCAGAGCGCAGAATAATTGAGGAATTTATGAACGCCCAACACCCATTGAATTCGACCGGTGTCAGTAAACATGGGCAAAGAAATGTAATTTCATTGTTGCCACAGTAATGCAGTTTGTCACTAACCTGTCTTGATAACATGAAAACAGTCTAACCAGCTCTGCAAGGGCGAGTAAAATGGTCAGAGTGAGGTGTTCTCTCATTTGTCTGGAAGTAGCTAGCTAGCTAGACCACATTAGCCAGTTCGCTATGGTGATTGGAACGGTAACGTTGGAGGGTTAAGAGGGGTAAGGTTAGGGTTAGGAAGGGTACAGTTAGAGGGTTAGGAAAGGTAACGTTAGACGGTTAGGGTTAGGAAGGGTAAAGTTTTAGAGTTAGGAAAGGTAAAGTTTTAGGGTTAGGAAGGGTAAGTTTTAGGGTTAGGAAGGGTAAAGTTAGGGTTAGGAAGGGTAAAGTAGGGTTAGGAAGGGTAAAGTTTTAGGGTTAGGAAGGGTAAAGTTAGGGTTAGGAAGGGTAACGTTTTAGGTTTAGGAAGGGTAACGTTTTAGGTTTAGGAAGGGTAACGTTAGACGGTTTAGGGAAGGGTAACGTTAGAGGGTTAGGAAGGGTAACGTTTTAGGGTTAGGAAGGGTAACGTTAGACGGTTTAGGAAGGGTAACGTTAGACGGTTAGGAAGCGTACAGTTAGGGTTAGGAAGGGTAACGTTTTAGGGTTAGGAAGGGTAACGTTTTAGGGTTAGGAGGGTACGGTGGGGGGTAACGTTTTAGGTTAGGAAGGGTAACGTTGACGTTTTAGAAGGGTAAAGTTAGGACGGTTTAGGAAGCGTACAGTTAGGGTTTAGGAGGGGTACGTTTTAGGGTAGGAAGGGGGTAACGTTTTTTTAGGGTTAGGAAGGGTAACGTTTTAGGGTTAGGAAGGGTAAAGTTTTAGGGTTAGGAAGGGTAAAGTTAGGGTTAGGAAGGGTAACGTTTTAGGTTTAGGAAGGGTAACGTTTTAGTTTAGGAAGGGTAACGTTAGACGGTTTAGGAAGGGTAACGTTAGACGGTTAGGAAGCGTACAGTTAGGGTTAGGAAGGGTAACGTTTTAGGGTTAGGAAGGGTAACGTTTTAGGGTTAGGAAGGGTAACGTTTTAGGGTTAGGAAGGGTAACGTTTTAGGGTTGGAAAGGTTAAAGTTAGGGTTAGGAAGGGTAACGTTGAGGTTTTTTTTAGGAAGGGGTTTTTTTTTTTTAACGTTTAGGTTAGGAAGGGTAACGTTAGACGGTAGGAAGGGTAACGTTCGAGGGTTAGGAAGGGTAACGTTAGAGGGTAGGAAAGGGTAAACGTTTAGGGTTAGGAAGGGTAACGTTAGGACGGTTTATTAGGAAGTTTGGTAACGTTAGACGGTAGAAGAGTTACAGTTAGGGTAGGACAGGGTAACGTTTTAGGGTTAGGAAGGTAACGTTTTAGGGTTAGGAAGGGTAACGTTTTAGGGTTAGGAAGGGTAAAGTTTTAGGTTGGAAGAGTAAAGTTGGTTAGGAAGGGTAACGTTTTTAGGTTTAGGAAGGGAACGTTAGACGGTTTTTAGGGAAGGGGGAGAACGTTAGACGGTTAGAAGAGTTTTGTACAGTTAGGGTTAGGAAGGGTCACGTTTTAGGGTAGGACGGGGAACGTTTAGGGTTAGGGAAGGGTAACGTTTAAGGAAGGGTAACGTTTTAGGGTTAGGAAGGGTGAAGTTTTAGGGTTAGAAAGGGTAAAGTTAGGAAGGGTACCAATTTTAGGGCTTTATGAGGGTAATGTTTTAGGGTTAAGAGGGTAAAGTTAGGGTTAGGAAGGGTAAATAAAAGTTAGTTAGGAAGGGTAATGTTTAGGGTCTAGTGAAGGGTTAAGTAGGGTTAGGGAAGGGGTTAAAAGTGGAGGGTGTTAGGAAGGGTTAGAGTTTAGGGTTAGGGAAGGGGGAACTGTGTTAGGGTTGAGAAGGGTTTAAAGTAGGGTTAGGAAGGGTAAAAGTTAGGTTAGGAAGGGTAAGTAGGGTTAGAAGGGTAAGGTTAGGGTAGAAGGAAGGGTACAATTTAGGGTTATGAAGGGTAAAGTTTTAGGGTAGGAAGGGTAAGTTAGGTTAGGATAGGGTAAATTAGGGTTAGGAAGGAGGTAAAGTTAGGTTAGGCAGGGTAACGGTTTTAGGAAGGTACGTTTTAGACGCGTTTAGGAAGGGTAACGTTAGACGGTTTTAGGAGCGTACAGTTAGGGTTAGCGAAGGGTAATTGTTTTAGGGTTAGGAAGGGAAAGTTAGGGTAGGAAGGGTAAAGTAGGGTTTAGGAAGGGTAAGTTTTAGGGAGGAGGGTAAAGTTAGGTTAGGAAGCGGTAACGTGTAGGTTTAGGAAGGGTAACGTTTTAGAGTTTAGGAAGGGTGGTTGGGAACGGAGACGGGTTAGGAAGGTAACGTTAGAGGGTTAGGAAGGGTAACGTTTTTAGGGCTAGGAAGGGAACGTTTAGACGGTTTTAGGAAGGGTAACGTTAGGACGGTTAGGAAGCGTACAGGTAGGTTAGAAAGGGTAACGTTTTAGGGTTAGGAAGGGTAAAGTGTTAGGGTTAGGAAGGGTAAGGGTAACGTTAGACGGTTTAGGAGGTAACGTTAGCCGGTTAGGAGGAAGCGTACAGTTTAGGGTTAGGAAGGGTAAACGTTTTAGGGTTAGGACGTGGTAACGTGTTAGGGTTAGGAAGGGTAACGTTTTAGGGTCTAGGAAGGGTAAAAGTTTTAGGGTTAGAAGGGTTTAATAAAGTTAGGGTTAGAAGGGTACAACGTTTTAGGTTTAGGAAGGGTAACGTTTTTTTAGGTTTAGGAAGGGTCACGTGAGACGGGTTAGGAAGGGTAAAGTTAGACGGTTAGGAAAGCGTAACCAGTTAGGGTTAGGCAGGGTACCGTTTAGGTTAGGAGGTAAACGTTTTTAGGGTTAGGAAGCGGGGAAGTTTAGGGTTAGGAAGGGTAAGTTTAGGGTTAGGAGAGGGTTAAAGTTAGGGTTAGGAAGGGTAACGTTTTAGGTTTAGGAAGGGTAAACGTTTAGGTTGTTTAGGAAAAGGGTAACGTTAGACGGTTTAGGAAGGGGGAACGTTATTAGAGGGTTGGAAGGGTAACGTTTAGAGGGTTAGGAAGGGTGGTAACGTTTTTTTAGGGTTAGGAAGGGTAACGTTAGACGGTTTAGGAAGGGTAAGGGTAACGTTTAGACGGTTAGGAAAGCGTACAGTTAGGGTTAGGACGGGTAACGTTGGTAGGGTTAGGAAGGGGAACGTTTCTTAGGGTTGAGGAGGGTAAGTTTTATTGGCGTTAGGAAGGGTTAAAGGTTTTAGGGTTAGGGAAGGGGAAAGTTAGGGTAGGAAGGGTAACGTTTTAGGTTTAGGAAGGGAACGTTAGACGGTTTAGGAAGGGTAACGTTAGACGGTAGGAAGCGTACAGTAGGTAGGAATAGGGTAACGTTTAGGGTTAGGGAAGGGTAAAGTTTAGGGTTAGGAAGGGTAACGTTTAAGAAGCGTTAACGTTTTAGGGTTAGGAGGAAGGGTGAAGTTTTAGGGTTAGAAAGGTAATCAAGTTAGGAAGGGTACAATTTTAGGTTATGAAGGGGTAAGTTTAGGGTTAAGAAGGTAAAGTTAGGTTAGGAAGGTAAGTTAGGGTTAGGAAGGGAATTGTTTTAGGGTTAGGAAAGGGTTTTATAAAGTTAGGGTAGGAAGGGTAAAGTTGGAGGGTTAGGAAGGGTTTATAGTGGTAGGGTAGGAAGGGGGAATGTTGTAGGGTTAGGAAGGGGTAAATAAAGTTTAGGGTTGGAAGGGTAAAGGTTTTAGGGTTAGGAAGGGTAAGTTAGGTGGGTTAGGAAGGTGTAAATTGGGTTAGGAAGGGTACAATTTAGGGATGAAGGGTACGTTTTAGGGTTAGGATGGGGGGGGGGAAGGGCTTAAAGTTAGGGTTAGGAAGGGTAAGAGTTAGGGGTTAGGCAGCGGAACGTTTAGGGTTTAGGAAAGAAGGGTAACGGGTTAGGAAGGGTAAACGTTAGACGGTTTAGGAAGGGTTAAAGTTGACGGTTAGGAATGCGACAGTTAGGGTTAGGAAGGGTAACGTTTTAGGGTTTAGGAAGGCGTAACGTTTGTAGGTTAGGAGGGTAAAGTTTAGGGTTAGGAAGGCGGTTAACGTTTAGGGTTATTGAAAGGGTAATGTTTTAGGGTTAGGGAAGGGTAAAGGTTTAGGGTTAGGAAGGAAGGGTAAATTAGGGGTAGGAAGGTAAAGTGAGGGTGCGGTAAGAAGGGTACATTTTAGGGTTATTATGAAGGGTTAATGTTTTAGGGTAGGAAGGGTAAGTAGGGTTAGGAAGGGTAAAGTTTAGGGTTAGGAAGGGTTTTTAAAGTTAGGGTTGGAAGGAGTTAACGTGTTAGGTTTTAGGAAGGGTAACGTTTTAGGTTAGGAAGGGTAACGTAGACGGTTAGAAATGGTACACGTTAGACGTTAGGAAGGGTAAAGGTGTTAGGGTTAGGAAGGGTAACGTTTTAGGGTAGTAGAAGGGTGAAGTTTTAGGGTTAGGAAGGGTTAAAGGGAGGGTTAGGAAGGGTAAAGTTGGAGGGTTAGGAAGGGTGAAGTTTTAGGTGTGTTAGGAAGGTAACGTTGGAGGTTAGGAAGGGTAAAGTTGGGAAGGGTAGGAGTGGTAAATTAGGGTTAGGAAGGGTAAAGTTAGGGTTAGGAAGGGTAAAGTTAGGGTTAGGAAGGGTAAAGTTAGGGTTAGGAAGGGTACAATTTTAGGGTTATGAAGGGTAAAGTTAGGGTTAGGAAGGGTAATGTTTTAGGGTTAGGAAGGGTAAAGTTAGGGTTAGGAAGGGTAAAGTTGGAGGGTTAGGAAGGGTAAAGTTGGAGGGTTAGGAAGGGTGAAGTTTTAGGGTTAGGAAGGGGAAATGTTTTAGGGTTAGGAAGGGTAAAGTTTTAGGGTTAGGAAAGGGTTAAAAGTTAGGGGTTAGGGTAAGGTAACGTTTTTAGGTTTAGGAAGGGTATAACGTTTAGGTTTAGGAAGGGTAAGTTAAAGTTGGAGGGTTAGAAGTTTGGTGGTAACGTTGGAGGGTTAGGAAGGCTAAAGTGGAGGGTTAGGAAGGTAAAGTTGGGAGGGTTTTAGGAAGGGTTAAAGTATTAAAGTTAGGGTTAGGAAGGGTAAATTTAGGGTTAGGAAGGTAAAGTGAGGGTAGGAAGGGTGGACAATTTTAGGGTTATGAAGGGTAAAGTTAGGGTTAGGAAGGGTAATGTTTTAGGGTTAGGAAGGGTAAAGTTAGGGTTAGGAAGGGTAAAGTTAGGGTTAGGAAGGGTAAAGTTAGGGTTAGGAAGGGTACAATTTTAGGGTTATGAAGGGTAATGTTTTAGGGTTAGGAAGGGTAAAGTTAGGGTTAGGAAGGGAAAGTGAGGGTTAGGAAGGGTAACGTTTTAGGTTTAGGAAGGGTAACGGTTTAGGAAAGGTAACGTTAGACGGTTTAGGAAGGGTAACGTTAGACGGTTAGGAAGCGTACAGTTAGGGTTAGGAAGGGTAACGTTTTAGGGTTAGGAAGGGTAACGTTTTTAGGGTTAGGAAGGTTGGTAACGGTTAAGGGGTTCGGAAGGAACGTTTTAGGGTTATGAAGGGTAATGTTTTAGGGTTAGGAAGGGTAAAGTGTATAGGGTTAGCAGGGTAAAGTTAGGGGTAGGAAGGGTAAAGTTAGGGGTTAGGGTTAGGAAGGGGGTTACAATTTTAGGGTTTATGAAGGGTAAGTTTTAGGGTTAGGAAGGGTAAAGTTAGGGTTAGGAAGGGTTAAAGTTGAGGGTTAGGAAGGGTAAAGTTTGAGGGTTAGGAAGGGTAAGTTTTCGGTTAGGAAGCGGTAAAGTTTTTTTTAGGTAGGAAGGGTTGAAGTTTTTTTAGGTTAGGAAGGGTGAAGTTTTAGGGTAGGAAGGGTAAAGTGTGGAGGGTAGGAAGGGTACGGTGGCGGGTTAGGAGAGGTGAAGTTTTTGTGAGTTGAGGGGTTAGGAAAGGGTAACGTTGGAGGGTTAGGGAAAGGGTAAAGTTGGAGGGTTAGCGAAGGTAAAGTTAGGGTGGGAAGGGTAAAAGTGAGGCGTTAGGAAGGGTAAAGTTAGGGTTAGGAAGGGTAAAGTTAGGGTTAGGAAGGGTAAAGTTAGGGTTAGGAAGGGTACAATTTTAGGGTTATGAAGGGTAAAGTTAGGGGTAGGAAGGGTAATGTTTTAGGGTTAGGAAGGGTAAAGTTAGGGTTAGGAAGGGTAAAGTTGGAGGGTTAGGAAGGGTAAAGTTGGAGGGTTAGGAAGGGTGAGTTTTGGGTTGGAAAGGGGAAGTTTTAGGGTTAGGGAAGGGGTAAAGTTTTAGGGTTGGAAGAGGGATAAAGTTTAGGGTTAGGAAGGGTAACGTTTTAGGTTTAGGAAGGGTAACGTTTTAGGTGTAGAAGGGTAAAGGTAGGAGGTTAGGAGGGTAAAGTTAGGGTTAGGAAGGGTACAATTTTAGGGTTATGAAGGGTAATGTTTTAGGGTTAGGAAGGGTAAAGTTAGGGTTCGGGAAGGTTTAAAGTGGGTTAGGAAACGGGTAACAATGTTAGGTTATGAAGGGTAATGTTTTAGGTTAGGAAGGGTTAAAGTTAGGGTGGAGGGTTAAGTGGAGGGTTAGGGGAGGGTTGTAAGTTAGGGTTAGGAGGTACACCAGTTGGGCGGGTTAGGAAGGGTTAAAAGTTAGGGTAGGGAAGGGTGAGTTTTAGGGTGGAAAGGGGAAAGTTTTAGGGTTAGGAAGGGTTAAAGTTTTAGGGTTAGGGGAAGGGTACCGTTTTAGGTTAGGAAGGGGAACGTTTTTAGGTTAGGAAGGGAAGTTAGGGGACGGTTAGGAGGGTAAAGTTACGGTTAGGAAAGGTCGTCAGTTAGGAGTTAGGGAAGGGTACGTTTAGGGTTAGGAAGGGGGTAACGTTTTAGGGTTAGGAAGGGTAACGTTTTAGGGTTAGGAAGGGTAACGTTTAAGGGTTAGGAAGGGTAACGTTAGACGGTTAGGAAGGGTAAAGTTAGGGTTAGGAAGGGTACAATTTTAGGGTTATGAAGGGTACTGTTTTAGGTTTAGGAAGGGTAACGCTAGACGGTTAGGAAGCGTACAGTTAGGGTTAGGAAGGTTAACGTTTTAGGGTTAGGAAGGGTAACGTTTTAGGGTTAGGAAGGGTAACGTTTAAGGGTTAGGAAGGGTAACGTTTTAGGGTTAGGAAGGTAAAGTTTTAGGGTTAGGAAGGGTAAAGTTAGGGTTATGAAGGGTAAAGTTAGGGTTAGGAAGGGTACAATTTTAGGGTTATGAAGGGTATGTTTTTAGGGTTCGAAGGGTAAGTTAGGGTTAGGAAGGGGTTAAAGTTGAGGGTGAGGGTAGGAAGGGTAAGTTGGGAGGGTTAGGAAGGGTATAGTTAGGGTAGGAAGGGTAAAGTTGGAGGGTTAGGAAGGGTATAGTTGGAGGGTTAGGAAGGGTGAAGTTTTAGGGTTAGGAAGGGGAAATGTTTTAGGGTTAGGAAGGGTAAAGTTTTAGGGTTAGGAAGGGTTAAGTTGAGGGTTAGGAAGGTAAAGTGTTAGGGTTAGGAAGGGTATAAATTAGCGTTTGGGTTAGCAGGGCTACACCACCGTCTCCTCTAGTTTAGGAAAGGATGGATAGTTTTAGGTTTAGGAAGGGTAACGTTAGACGGTTAGGAAGCGTACAGTTAGGGTTAGGAAGGGTAACGTTTTAGGGTTAGGAAGGGTAACGTTTTAGGGTTAGGAAGGGTAACGTTAGAGGGTTAGGAAGGGAACGTTTTAGGGTTAGGAAGGGTAACGTTTTTAGGGTAGGAAGGTAAAGTTAGGGTTAGGAAGGGTAAATGGGGGGGAGGGTTAGGAAGGGTGAAAGTTTCTAGGTTAGGAAGGGTAACGTTAGAGGGTTAGTTAGGAAGGGAAATTTTTTAGGTTAGGAAGGGTAAGTTTTAGGGTTAGGAAGGGTAGGTAAAGTTAGAGGGTTATGAAGGTAAAAGTTTTAGGGTTAGGAAGGGTAACGTTAGAGGCGTAGGAAGGGTAAACATTAGAGGGTAGGAAGGGTAACGTTTTTTGGGTTAGGAAGGGTAAAAGTTTTTAGGGTTAGAAGGGTAAAGTTAGGGGTTAGAAGGGTAAGTTTTTTTTTGTTAGGGTTTAGGAAAAGGTAAAGTTAGGGTTAGGAAGGTGTACAATTTAGGGTTAGAAGGGTAATGGTTAGGGTTTTAGGAAGGGTTAAAGTTGGGTTAGGAAGGTTTAAGTTGGGGTTAGGAAGGGTACCAATTTTAGGGTTATGAAAGGGTAATGGTTTAGGGTGAGGAAGGGTAAGTTAGTTCGGGTTAGGAGGGTAAAAGTTGGAGGGTTAGGAAGGGTAAGTATTAGGGTTAGGCAGGGTAAGTTGGAGGGTAGGGTTAGAAGGGTAAAGTTAGGGTTAGGAAGGGTGAAGTTTTTAGGGTTAGGAAGGAAATGTTTTAGGGTTAGAAGGGGAAATGTTTTTTAGGGTTAGGGGGTAAAGTTTAGGGTTAGGAAGGGTAACGTTTTAGTAGGTTAGGAAGGGTAAACGTTTTCGGTTAGAAGGTAACGTTAGACGGTTAGGAAGGGGAACGTGAGACGGTTGGAAGCGTACAGGTAGGGTTAGGAAGCGGTTAAGTTTAGGGGTTAGGAAGGGGTAACTTTTAGGGTTAGGAAGGGGTAACGTTGTAGGGTTAGGAAGGTCAACGTTTGTTTTAAGGGTTAGGAGGGTAAAGTTAGAGTTGGAAGGGTAAAGTTATAGGGTTAGGAGGGTTCAAATTTTCGGTTATTGAAGGGTAAGTTTTAGGGGTAGGAAGGGAAAGTTAGACGGTTAGGAGACGTTACAGTTAGGGTTAGGAGGGTAACGTTTTAGGGTTAGGAAGGGTATAAAGTGTTAGGGGTAGGAAGGGTAAGTAAAGTTTCGGTTATGGAAGGGAAAGTTAGGTGTTAGGAAGGGTACACTTTAGGGTTATAAGGGGTAATGTTTTAGGGTTTTAGGAGGGTTAAGTTGGAGGGTTAGAAGGGTATAGTGGGGGTAGGAAGGGTGAAGTTTAGGGGTTAGGACGGGAAAGTTTTAGGGTTAGAAGGGTATGTTTTAGGGTTATGAAGGGTAAAGTTAGACGGGTAGGAAGCGTTAAAGTTAGGGTTAGGAAAGGGTAACGGTTTTAGGTTTAGGAAGGGTAAAGTTAGTAGGGTTATGAAGGGTTTAAAGTTAGGGTTAGAAGGGTACAATTTTGGGTTAGAAGGGTACTGTTTTGGGTTAGGAAGGGTAAAGGGTGGAGGGTTAGGAAGGAGGAAGGGTATAGTTGGAGGGTTAGGAAGGGTGAAGTTTTAGGGTTAGGAAGGGGAAATGTTTTAGGGTTATGAAGGGTAATGTTTTAGGTTTAGGAAGGGTAACGTTAGACGGTTAGGAAGCGTACAGTTAGGGTTAGGAAGGGTAACGTTTTAGGGTTAGGAAGGGTAAAGTTTTAGGGTTAGGAAGGGTAAAGTTAGGGTTATGAAGGGTAAAGTTAGGGTTAGGAAGGGTACAATTTTAGGGTTATGAAGGGTAATGTTTTAGGGTTAGGAAGGGTAAAGTTGGGGGTTTAGGAAGGGTGAAGTTTTAGGTTAGGGAAGGGGAAATGTTTTAGGGTAGGAAGGGTAAAGTTAGGTTAGGAAGGGACCGTTAGACGGTAGGAAGGGGCGGTCACAGTTAGGGTTATGAAGGAACGTTTTAGGTAGGAGGGTAAGTTTAGGGTTAGGAAGGGGTAACGTTTAAGGGTTAGGAAGGGTAACGTTTTAGGGTTAGGAAGGGTAAAGTTTTAGGGTTAGGAAGGGTAAAGTTAGGGTTATGAAGGGTAAAGTTAGGGTTAGGAAGGGTACAATTTTAGGGTTATGAAGGGTTAATGTTTAGGGTAGGAAGGGTAAAGTTAGGGTAGGAAGGGTAAGTTGGAGGGTTAGGAAGGGCTAAAGTTGGTAGGGTTAGGGAAGGGTATAGTTAGGGGTTAGGAAGGGTTTAAAGTGGAGGGTTAGGAAGGGGGTTAAGTTGGAGGGTTAGGAAGGGTGATGAGTTTTAGGGTAGGAAGGGGAAGGAAATGTTTTAGGGTTATGAAGGGTTTGTAAAGGTGTTGGGTTAGGAAGGGTAAAGTTAGCGGGGTAGAAGGGTAAAGTTTTAGGGGTAGGGAAGGGTAACGTTAGGGTTAGGGGGTAACGTTTGAGGTTTAGGAAGGAACGTTTGGTTAGGACAGGGTAACGTTAGACGGTTAGGAAGCGTACAGTTAGGGTTAGGAAGGGTAACGTTTTAGGGTTAGGAAGGGTAACGTTTTAGGGTTAGGAAGGGTGGTAACGTAGCGGGTAGGAAAGGGTAAGCGTTTTAGGGTTAGGAAGGGTAACGTTTTAGGGTTAGGAAGGGTAAAGTTAGGGTTAGGAAGGGTAAAGTTGGAGGGTTAGGAAGGGTAAAGTTTTAGGGTTAGGAAGGGTAACGTTAGAGGGTTAGGAAGGGAAATTTTTTAGGGTTAGGAAGGGTAATGTTTTAGGGTTAGGAAGGGTAAACGTTAGGGGTTAGGAAGGGGTAAAGGTTTAGGGTAGGGTTAGAAGGGTAACGTTTTAGAGGGTTAGGTTAAGGGGTAACATTAGGAGGGTCGGAAGGGGGTAACGTTTTAGGGTTAGGAAGGGTAAAGTTTTAGGGTTAGGAAGGGTAAAGTTTGAGGGTTAGGAAGGGTTAAAGTTAGGGTTAGGAAGGGGAAGGGTCTTAAAGTTAGGGGTTAGAAGAGGTTACAATGTTTAGGGTTATGAAGGGGTTAATGTTTTAGGGTTAGGAAGGGTTAAAGTTAGGGTTAGAAGGGTAAGTTTTAGGTTAGGAAGGGGGTAACGTTAGAGGTTAGGAAGCGACAGTTAGGGTTAGGAGGGTAACGTTTTAGGGGTCGGAAGGGTAACGGTTTTAGGGTAGGAAAGGGTACGTAAGGGTTAGGCAAGGGTAGGTTGGGGGTAAGGTAACGTTTAGGGTTAGGAAGGGTAAAGTTTTAGGGTTAGGAAGGGTAAAGTTAGGGTTATGAAGGGTAAAGTTAGGGTTAGGAAGGGTACAATTTTAGGGTTATGAAGGGTAATGTTTTAGGGTTAGGAAGGGTAAAGTTGGAGGGTTAGGAAGGGAAAGTTGGGGGTAGGGAAGGGTAATAACAGTTGGAGGGTTAGGAAGGTGTTGTATAGTTAGGGTTCGGAAGGGTGTAAATTAGGAGGGTTAGGAAGGGTATAGTTGGAGGGTTAGGAAGGGTGAAGTTTTAGGGTTAGGAAGGGGAAATGTTTTAGGGTTAGGAAGGGTAAAGTTTTAGGGTTAGGAAGGGTAAAGTTAGAGGGTTAGGAAGGGTAAAGTTTTAGGGTTAGGAAGGGTAAAGTTAGGGTTAGGAAGGGTAACGTTTTAGGTTTAGGAAGGATAACGTTTTAGGTTTAGGAAGGGTAACGTTAGACGGTTAGGAAGCGTACAGTAGGGTTAGGAAGGGTAACGTTTTAGGGTTAGGAAGGGTAACGTTTTAGGGTTAGGAAGGGTAAAGTTAGAGGGTTAGGAAAGGGTAACGTTTTTTTCTAGGGTTAGGAAGGGCTAAGCTTTAGGTTAGGGAAGGGTAAAGTTAGGGTTAGGAAGGGTAAAGTGGAGGGTGAGGAAGGGTAAAAGTTTTAGGGTTAGAAGGGTACGTTAGAGGGTTAGGAAGGGAAAATTTTTTGAGGGTTAGGAAAGGGTTAATGTTTTAGGGGTTAGGAAAGGGTAACGTTAGAGGGGGTAGGAAGGGAACGTTTTAGGGTTAGGAAGGGGGTAACGTTAGAGGGTTAGGAGCCCAGGTAACATTAGAGGGTTAGGAAGGGTTGTGGGAACGTTTTAGGGTTAGGAAGGGTAAGTTTAGGGTAGGAAGGGTAAAGTTAGGTTTAGGAAGGGTTAATAACGTTAGGGGTAGGAAGGGTTAGGGTAAGTAGGGTTGGAAGGGTACAATTTTAGGGTTATGAAGGGTAATGTTTTAGGGTTAGGAAGGGTAAAGTTAGGGTTAGGAAGGGTAAAGTTGGGGTTAGGAAGGGTACAATTTTAGGGTAATGAAGGGTAATGTTTTAGGGTTAGGAAGGGTAAAGTTGGGTTAGGAAGGGTAAAGTTGGAGGGTTAGGAAGGGTAAAGTTAGGGTTAGGAAGGTAAAAGTTGGAGGGTTAGGAGGGGTAAGTTAGGGTTTAGGGTTAGGAAGGGTGAAGTTTTAGGGTTAGGAAGGGGAAATGTTTTAGGGTTAGGAAGGGGAAATGTTTTAGGGTTAGGAAGGGTAAAGTTTTAGGGTTAGGAAGGGTAACGTTTTAGGTTTAGGAAGGGTAACGTTTTAGGTTTAGGAAGGGTAACGTTAGACGGTTAGGAAGGGTAACGTTAGACGGTTAGGAAGCGTACAGTTAGGGTTAGGAAGGGTAACGTTTTAGGGTTAGGAAGGGTAACGTTTTAGGGGAGGAATGGTAACGTTTGACGGGTTAGGAAGGGTAACGTTTTAAGGGTTAGAGGGTAACGTTTTAGACGGTTAGGAAGGGTATAAAGTTAGGGTTAGAAGGGTTACAATTTTAAGGGTTATGAGGTAAGTTTTAGTTTAGGAAAGGGGAACGTTAGACGGTTAGGAAGGTACAGTTAGGGTTAGGAAGGGTAAAGTTTTTTAGGGTTAGGAAGGGTTAAAAAGTTTTAGGGTTAGAAGGGTTTAAAGTTAGGGTTATGAAGGGTAGTAAAAGTTAGGTTAGGAAGGGACCACTTTTAGGGTTATGAAGGGGTTAATGTTTAGGTTAGGAAGGGTTAAAGTGGAGGTTAGGAGGGTATCGTGGAGGGTAGGAAGGGTGAAGTTTTTAGGAGTTAGGAAGGGGGAAAGTTTTAGGGTTTATGAAGGGTATGTTTAGGTTAGGAAGGTAACAGTTAGACGGTTAGAAGCGTACAGTTAGGGTTAGGAAGGGTAACGGTTAGGGTAGGAAGGTTAAAGGTTAGGGTTAGGTTATGAAGGGTAAAAAGCGAGGGTTAGGAAGGGTTAACCATTTTAGGTTTATGAAGGGTAATGTTTTAGGTTAGGAGGTAAAGTTGGAGGGTTAGGAAGGTATAGTGGAGGGTTAGGAAGGTGAGTTTTAGGGTTAGGAAGGGGAAAAGGAAAGGTTTTAGGGTTTCTATGAAGGGGAATGTTTTAGGTTTAGGAAGGGGTAACGTTAGACGGTTTTAGGAAGCGTACAGTTAGGGTTAGGAGGGTAACGTTTAGGGTGAGAGGGTAAAGTTTTAGGGTTAGGAAGGTAAAGTTAGGGTAATGAAGGGTTAAAGTTTAGGGTTAGGAAGGGTACAATTTTAGGGTTATGAAGGGTAATGTTTTAGGGTTAGGAAGGGTAAAGTTGGAGGGTTAGGAAGGGTGAAGTTTTAGGGTTAGGAAGGGGAAATGTTTTAGGGTTAGGAAGGGTAAAGTTTTAGGGTTAGGAAGGGTAAAGTTTTAGGTTTAGGAAGGGTAACGTTTTAGGTTTAGGAAGGGTAAAGTTGGAGGGTTAGGAAGGGTAAAGTTAGGGTTGGTTAGGAAGGGAACTTTTTAGGTTTAGGAAGGGTTAACGTTTAGGTTTAGGAAGGGAACGTTAGACGGTTAGGAAGGTTACAGTTAGGGTTAGAAGGTCAACGTTTTGTTTAGGGTTAGGAAGGGTAACGTTTTAGGGTTAGGAAGGGTAACGTTAGAGGGTTAGGAAGGGTAACGTTTTAGGGTTAGGAAGGGTAACGTTTTAGGGTTAGGAAGGGTCAAGTTAGGGTTAGGAAGGGTTAAAGTTGGAGGGTAGGAAGGGGTAAAGTTTTAGGGTTAGGGAGGAAGCGGTAACGTTAGAGTAGAGGGTCGGAAGGGAACTTTTTTAGGGTGAGGAAGGGTAATGTTTTGGGGTTAGGAAGGGTAAACATTAGAGGGTAGGAAGGGTAACATTAGAGGGTTAGGAAATGGGAACGTTAGAGGTTAGGGAGGGTGTTATAAGTGGGAGGTTAGGAAAGCCGTTAACGTTTTTTGGAGGGTGGAAGGGTAAAAAAGTTGGAGGGTAGGAAGGGTTAAAGTTAGGGGTTGAGGAAGGGTTAAAGTTGGAGGGTTAGGAAAGGGAAGGTTTAGGGTTAGGAAGGGTAAAGTTAGGTAGGGAAGGGTAAAGTTAGGGGTAGGAAGGGTTAAAGTTGGAGGGTTAGGAAGGGTTAAAGTTAGGGTTAGGAAGGGTAAGGAATAAAGTTAGGTTCGGAAGGGTTAAGTTAGAGGTTAGGAAGGGTAAAGTTAGAGGGTTAGGAAGGGTAAAGTTGGAGGGTTAGGAAGGGTAAAGTTAGGGTTAGGAAGGGTAAAGTTGGAGGGTTAGGAAGGGTAAAGTTTTAGGGTTAGGAAGGGTAAAGTTAGGGTTAGGAAGGGTAACGTTAGAGGGTTAGGAAGGGTAAACGTTTTAGGGGTAGGAAGGGTAACGTTTTAGGGTTTAGGAATAGGGAAGGGTCAAGTTGTAGGGTTAGGAAGGGTTAAAAAAAGTTTGGCGGGTTTTTGGAGGTAGGAAGGGTAAAGTTTAGGGTTAGGAAGGGTAACGTTAGAGGGGTTAGGAAGGGAAATTTTTTAGGCGAGGGTTTAAGTGTTTTAGGGTTTCAGGAAGGCGTAACATTAGAGGGTTCGGAAGGGTAACATTAGAGGGTTAGGAAGGGGGTAACGTTTAGAGGTTAGGGAAGGGTAAGTTGGGAGGAGGGTTAGGAAGGGTACGTTGGAGGGTTAGGAAGGGTTTAAAGTTGGAGGTTAGGAAGGGTAATAAAGTTAGGTTTAGGAAGGTTTAAAGTGGAGGGGTAGAGGAAGGGTTAAAGTTTTAGGTTTAGGAAGGGTTAATAAAGTTAGGGGTTAGAAGGGTAACGTTTTAGGTTTAGGAAGGGGTACGTGGTAGGTTTAGGAAGGGTAAAGTTTTAGGGTTAGGAAGGAAGGGTAAAGTGAGGTTAGGAAGGGTTAAAGTTGGAGGGTTAGGAAGGGTAAAAGTAGGGGTTAGGAAGGTAAAGGGTAAAGTTAGGCGTTTTAGGAAGGGTAACGTTTAGAGGGTTAGGAAGGGTAACGTTTAGAGGGTTAGGAAGGGTAACGTTTTAGAGTTTTAGGGTTAGGAAGGGTGAAGGTTTAGGGTGGAAGTGAATGTTTTAGGGTTCGAAAGGGTATAAAGTTTAGGGTTAGGAAGGTGAAGTTTTAGGGTGTAGAAAGGGGTATTTTAAAGTTAGGGTTAGAAGGTAAAGTTGGAGGTTGTGAGAAGGGTTTAACGTTGGAGGGTTGGAAGGGTGAAGTTAGTTTAGGTTAGGAAGGGGAAATGTTTTAGGGTTAGAAGGGGAAAGTTTTAGGGTTAGGAAGGGTAACGTTAGGGGGAGGACGGGTAAAGTTTAGGTTTAGAAGGGTAACGTTTTGTTAGGTTTAGGAAGGGTTAAAGTTATTCGGTTAGGAAGCGGTAACGTTAGAACGGTTATGAAGCGTACAGTTAGGGTTAGGAAGGGTAACGTTTTAGGGGAGGAAGGAAGGAAGGTAAGTGTTCGGGTTAGGCAAGGGTTAACGTTAGAGGGAGGAAGAGGGTAACGTTTTAGGGGTTTTAGGAAGGGTAACGTTTTTAGGGTTGAAGGGTAAAGTTAGGGTTAGGAAGGGTAAAGTTGGAGGGTTGGAAGGGTAAAGTTTTAGGGTTAGGAAGCGTAACGTAGAGGGTTTGGAAGGGAAAATTTTAGGGTTTAGGAAGGGGTAACGTTGTAGTAGAGGGTTAGGAAGGGTTAAATAAGTTTTAGGGTTAGGAAGGGTAACGTTAGAGGGTTTAGGAGGGAAAGGGGTCACATTAGAGGGGTTTTAGGAAGGGTGGTACTTAGAGGGTTAGGAAAGGTAAAGTTGGAGGGTTAGGAAGGGTAAAGTTTGGGGGTTAGGAAGGGTAAAGTGGAGGGTTAGGAAGGGTTAAAGTTAGGGGTTAGCAAGGGTAAGTTGGAGGGTTAGGAAGGGTAAGTTTTAGGGTTAGGAAGGGGTTAAAAGTTAGGGTTAGTAGGAGGGTAGTAGGGTTTAGGAGGGTAAAGTTGGGGGTTAGGAAGGGTAAGTTAGGTTAGGAAGGGTTAAAGTTAGGGTTGTTACGGAAGGGGGTAAGTTAGAGGGTTAGAAGGGAACGTTAGCGGGTTAGGAAGGGTAACGTTTTCGGGTTCAGGAAGGGTGAAGTTTTAGGGTAGGAAGGGTTTAAAGTTAGGGGTTAGGAAGGTAACGTTAGGTAGAGGGTTAGGGGAGGTTACTAAAGTTGAGGGTTAGGAAGGGGTAAAGTTCGGAGGTTAGGAAGGTTTAAAGTTAGGGTTAGGAAGGGAGTAAAGTTAGGGAGGCAAGGGTTAAGGGTAAAGTTAGGGTAGAAGGGTAAAGTGGAAGGGGTTTAGGAAGGGTTAAAAGTTTTAGGGTTAGGAAGGGTAAAGTTAGGTTAGGAAGGGTAACGTTTTAGAGTTAGGAGGTAACGTTTAGGTTTAGGAAGGGTAAGTTAGACGGTTAGGAAGCGTTACAGTTAGGGTAGAAGGGTAACGTTTTAGGGTAGAAGGGTAACGTTGAGGGTAGGAAGGGTAGTTATAACGTTGAGGGTTAGGAAGGGTAACGTTTTAGGGTTAGGACGGTGAAGTTTTAGGGTTAAGGAAGGGTTAAAGGTTAGGGTTAGGTTAGGAAGGGTGTGCAAGGTTTTAGGTTTAGGAAGGGTAAGGGTAACGTTAAGTGTAAGGGGTAGGAAGGGTAAGTTTTAGGGTTAGGAAGGGTAAAGTTGGAGGGGTTAGGAAGGGTAACGTTTAGGGTTGGGATAGGAAAGGTTTTTAGGGTTCGGAAGGGGGTAAGGTAAGGGTACGTTTAGGGTGAGGAGGGTAAGTTAGGGTTAGGAAGGGTGAAGTTTTAGGTTTAGGAAGGGTAACGTTTTAGGGTTAGGAAGGGTAACGTTAGACGGTTAGGAAGGGTAACGTTTTAGGGTTAGGAAGGGTAAAGTTTTAGGGTTAGGAAGGGTGAAGTTTTAGGGTTAGGAAGGGTGAAGTTTTAGGGTTAGGAAGGGTGAAGTTTTAGGGTTAGGAAGGGTGAAGTTTTAGGGTTAGGAAGGGTAAAGTTTTAGGGTTAGGAGGGTGAAGTTTTAGGGTTAGGCAGGTGACAGTTTTTAGGGTTAGCAGGATTAGTTTTGGTTGGACAGGATGAAGTTTTAGGGTTAGGAAGGGTGCAGTTTTAGGGTTAGGAAGGATGAAGTTTTAGGGTTAGAAAGGGTAAAGTTAGGGTTAGGACTGTCAACCCCTTTAGCCAGTTAGCTATGGTGCTTGACTGTCAACCCCTTTAGCTATGGTGTTTGACTGCCAACTTTTTTAGCCAGTTAGCTATGGCGCTTGACTGTCAACGCCTTTAGCCAGTTAACTATGGTGCTTGACTGTCAACCCTAGTCTTTAAGCGGAGGGGCCCAGAGCACACTAGAGGCAATTTACCAATGCACCCTGTGTTTCTGTGTGTTTGGGAGGGGTGACAGAAGAGAGAAATGCAATGAACTAACTGATCCTGTGTTTCTGTTTGTGTTTCCTGTGTAGGGAGCGATGGCAGCTACCTACTCTGCTCTGGGTCATAAGACGTGTCAACCAGTTCTGGAGCCGGTAGCTGCTTCTAGCCTGGCACAGAGACGCAACATGAAGAAACTCACCTCTATTGACATGTAACACTCACACCTCTGCCCCAGCCTTCCACTCCCCCAGCCTTCCACTCCCCCAGCCTTCCACTCCCCCAGCCTTCCACTCCCCCAGCCTTCCACTCCCCCAGCCTTCCACTCCCCCATCCCCAGCCTTCCACTCCCCCAGCCTTCCACTCCCCCATCCCCAGCCATCCACTCCCCCAGCCTTCCACTTCCCCAGCCCCAGCCTTCCACTCCCCCATCCCCAGCCATCCACTCCCCCCAGCCTTCCACTTCCCCAGCCCCAGCCTTCCACTCCCCCATCCCCAGCCTTCCACTCCCCCATCCCCAGCCTTCCACTCCCCCAGCCTTCCACCTCCCCAGCCCCAGCCTTCCACTCCCCCATACCCAGCCTTACACTGCCCCATCCCCAGCCTTCCACTCCCCCAATCCCAGCCTTCCACTCCCCCAATCACAGCCTTCCACTCCCCCAGCCCCAGCCTTCCACTTCCCCAGCCTTCCACTTCCCCAGCCCCAGCCTTCCACTTCCCCCAGCCCCAGCCTCCACTTCCCCCAGCCCCAGCCTTCCACTCCCCCCAATCCCAGCCTTCCACTCCCCAATCACAGCCTTCCACTCCCCCAGCCCCAGCCTTCCACTTCCCCAGCCCCAGCCTTTCCACTTCCCCAGCCCACGCTCCACTTCCCCAGCCCCAGCCTTCCACTCCCCCAATCCCAGCCTTCCACTCCCCCAATCACAGCCTTCCACTCCCCCAGCCTTCCACCACTCCCCAGCCCAGCCTTCCACTCCCCCATACCCACCTTACACTGCCCATCCCAGCCTTCCACTCCCCAATCACAGCCTTCCACTCCCCCGCCCCAGCCTTCCACTTCCCCAGCCCCCAGCCTTCCACTTCCCCAGCCACCCAGCCTTCCCTTCCCAGCCCCAGCCTTCCACTTCCCCCAGCCTTCCACCTCCCCATCCCAGCCTCCCCCACCCAAGCCTTCCCACTTCCCCAGCCCCAGCCTTCACTTCCCCAGCCTTCCACTTCCCCAGCCTTCTACCTCCCATCCCCAGCCTCCCCCAGCCCAGCCTTCCACTTCCCCAGCCTTCCACCTCCCCATCCCCAGCCTCCCCCAGCCCCAGCCCAGACAACCTCCATCCCTGAGAGACACCAACACATATCTGTTACAGCTGAGAGACCCACTCTGATGGTTTATTTTCTCCCCTCTGTCAAATGCTCGTTCTCTCTCTCTTTCTCTCTTTGTCTCTCTTAGAGGAAGACAAGCGCCAGCGGATACTGTAGTTCACTGTGATAGGTCGATCCTAATCTGCTTAACTAAACTGTGCACCCCCCCACCTCTCACCCCCGCTCTTCTCTCATCTCTCTTTTCTTCCCTTTGCTATGCTCTCACTGCTCTCCCTCTCTCTCTCCCTCCCCATCCCTTATTCTCTCTCTCTCTCTCTCTCCCTCCCCATCCCTTATTCTCTCTCTCTCTCTCTCCCTCCCCATCCCTTATTCTCTCTCCTCTCTCTCGCTCTCTCTCTCCTCTCTCTCTCCTCTCTCTCTCTCTCCTCTCTCCCTCTCTATCTCTCTCCTCTCTCTCCTCTGTCTCCCTCCTTTCTCTCTCTCCTCTGTCTCCCTCTCTCTCTCTCTCTCTCTCTCTGTCTCCCTCTCTCTGTCTCCCTCTCTCTCCTCTCTCTCTGTCTCTTTCTCTCCTCTCTCCCTCTGTCTCCCTCTCTCTCCTCTGTCTCCCTCTCTCTGTCTCCCTCTCTCTTCTCTCTCTCTGTCTCTCTCTCTCCTCTCTCCCTCTCTCTCTCTCCTCTCTCTCCTCTCCCTCCCTCCTTTCTCTCTCTCCTCTGTCTCCCTCTCTCTGTCTCCCTCTCTCTCTCCTCTCTCTCTGTCTCTTTCTCTCCTCTCTCCCTCTGTCTCCCTCTCTCTCCTCTGTCTCCCTCCCTCTGTCTCCCTCTCTCTCCTCTCTCTCTGTCTCTTTCTCTCCTCTCTCCCTCTGTCTCCCTCTCTCTCCTCTGTTGTAATGATGTTACTTCCACCTCCACACCTCTGACTCTGTAGGCTGAAGATGAAGATAGACTCTGTCTGATCCCTGACTGTGACTGTGATCATGAAGATGTACTCTGGTAAAATAAAATCAAACAAACAAACATAAAAACTACAACAACAGGTCAATGAGGAGGAGATGATGATGGTGGTGCTGTTGGGTTATTTCTGTGAGGGGGTGAGATGGGGGTACGTGGTAGGGATGAGATGGGGGAAGGGGAGTGTCTGTGTGTGGGAAGAGACTTACAGAGAAGCTGAATTACAAAACAGATCATTTCCATGACTCTTCTAAGACATTGTGGAAATTGTACCATATTGTATTTATTTCATTTATAAAATTATATTTTTCTTTCAAGTTCTGTATATATTTCCATTAAAGATCATTATTGCCATGGGTCCACTGCCTCCTCTGTTGCTGTGTTTAACTTCACTTTGTGTCTATACTGTGTGTTAAAGGAATTACAGAGCCTTTACAAAGTCTTCAAAGCCCTTGACCTAATCCACATTTTGTTGTTTTCAGCCTGAATTCAAAATTGATTAAATAGTTTTTTTCTCACCCATCTACACACAATACCACATAATGACAGTGAAAACGTTTTGAGAATTGTTTGCGGATTTATTGAAAATGAAAAACAGAAATATTAAATTTACATAACTACTCACACCCCTGAGTCAATACATGTTAGAATCACCTTTGGCAGCGATTACAGCTGTGAGTCTTTCTGGGTAAGTCTCTAAGAGCTTTGCACTCCTGGATTGTACGATATTCGCACATTATTCTTTTAAAAATTCTTCAAGCTCTGTCAAGTTGGTTGTTGATCAATGCTAGACAGTCATTTTCAAGTCTTGCCATAGATCTTCAAACCAATTTGTCAGCACTGTAACTAGGCCCCTCAGGAACATTCAATGTCGTTTTGGTAAGCAACTCCAGTGTATATTTGGCCTTGTGTTTTAGGTTATTGTCCTGCGTAAATATAAATTAATCTCCAAGTGTTTGTTGGAAAGCAGACTGAACCAGGTATTCCTCCAATATTTTGCATGTGCTTAGCTCTTTTTATAAAAATAAAAAAAACTCCCTACTCCTTGCCGAAAACAAGCATATCCATAACATGATGCAGCCACCACCATGCTTGAAAATATGAAGTGTGATATTCAGTGTTGTTGGATTTGCCAGAAACATAACGCTTTGTATTCTGGACATAAAGTACGTTTTCTTTGTCACATTTTAGCAGTTTTACTTTAGTGGCTTATTGCAAACAGGATGCATGTTTTGGAATATTTGTATTCTGTACATGATTTGTTCTTTTCACTTTGTCATTTAGGTTAGTAATTTGGAGTAACTACAATGTTGTTGATCCATCCTCAGTTTTCTCCTATCACAGCCATTAAACGCTGCAACTGTTTTAAAGTCACCATTGGCCTCATGGTGAAATCCCTGACTGGTTTCCTTCCTCACCGGCAACTGAGTTAGGAAGTATGCCTGTATCTTTGTAGTGACTGGGTGTATTGATACACCAATTACTGAGTTGTGTCCCTGTCTGATGACATATACAGTGAGGGAAAAAAGTATTTGATCCCCTGTTGATTTTGTACGTTTGCCCACTGACAAAGACATGATCAGTCTATAATTTTAATGGTAGGTTTATTTGAACAGTGAGAGACAGAATAACAACAAACAAATCCAGAAAAACGCATGTCAAAAATTTTATAAATTGATTTGCATTTTAATAAGGGAAATAAGTATTTGACCCCTCTCATTCAGAAAGAATTCTGGCTCCCAGGTGTCTTTTATACAGGTAACGAGCTGAGATTAGGAGCACACACTTAAAGGGAGTGCTCCTAATCTCAGCTTGTTACCTGTTTAAAAGACACCTGTCCACAGAAGCTATCAATCAATCAGATTTCAAACTCTCCACCATGGCCAAGACCAAAGAGCTCTCCAAGGTTGTCAGGGACAAGATTGTAGACCTACACAAGGCTGGAATGGGCTACAAGACCATCGCCAAGCAGCTTGGTTAGAAGGTGACAACAGTTGGTGCGATTATTCGCAAATGGAAGAAACACAAAATAACTGTCAATCTCCCTCGGCCTGGGGCTCCATGCAAGATCTCACCTCGTGGAGTTGCAATGATCATGAGAACGGTGAGGAATCTGCCCAGAACTACACGGGAGGATCTTGTCAATGATCTCAAGGCAGCTGGGACCATAGTCACCAATAATAATATAATAATATGCCATTTAGCAGACACTTTTATCCAAAGCGACTTACAGTCATGCGTGCATACATTTTTGTGTATGGGTGGTCCCGGGGATCGAACCCACTACCTTGGCGTTACAAGCGCTGTGCTCTACCAGCTGAGCTACAGAGGACCACCACCAAGAAAACAATTGGTAACACACTACGCCGTGAAGGACTGAAATCCTGCAGCGCCCTCAAGGTCCCCCTGCTCAAGAAAGCACATATACAGGGCCGTCTCAAGTTTGCCAATGAACATCTGAATGATTCAGAGGAGAACTGGGTGAAAGTGTTGTGGTCAGATGAGACCAAAATCGAGGTCTTTGGCATCAACTCAACTCGCCGTGTTTGGAGGAGGAGGAATGCTGCCTATGACCCGAAGAACACCATCCCCACCGTCAAACATGGAGGTGGAAACATTATGCTTTGGGGGTGTTTTTCTGCTAAGGGGACAGGACAACTTCACCGCATCAAAGGGACGATGGACGGGGCCATGTACCGTTAAATCTTGGAAGAGAACCTCCTTCCCTCAGCCAGGGCATTGAAAATGGGTCGTGGATGGGTATTCCAGCATGACAATGACCCAAAACACACGGCCAATGCAACAAAGGAGTGGCTCAAGAAGAAGTGGTCCTCTGTAGCTCAATTGGTAGAGCATGGCACTTGTAACACCAGGGTAGTGGGTTCGATCCCCGGGACCACCCATACGTAAAAATGGATGCACACATGACTGTAAGTCGCTTTGGATAAAAGCGTCTGCTAAATGGCATATTAATATATTAACGTCCTGGAGTGGCCTAGCCAGTCTGCAGACCTTAATCCCATAGAAAATCTGTGGAGGGAGCTGAAGGTTCGAGTTGCCAAACGTCAGCCTCGAAACCTTAATGACTTGGAGAAGATCTGCAAAGAGGAGTGGAACAAAATCCCTCCTGAGATGTGTGCAAACCTGGTGGCCAACTACAAGAAACATCTGACCTCTGTGATTGCCAACAAGGGTTTTGCCACCAAGAACTAAGTCATGTTTTGCAGAGGGGTCAAATACTTATTTCCCTCATTAAAATGCAAATCAATTTATAACATTTTTGACATGCGTTTTTCTGTCTCTCACTGTTCAAATAAACCTACCATTAAAATTATAGACTGATCATGTCTTTGTCAGTGGGCAAACGTACAAAATCAGCAGGGGATCAAATACTTATTTCCCTCACTGTAGGTTCATATTACTGAGGTGTGTCCCTGTCTGATGACATTGAGGTTCATGTTACCTTGGTGTGTCCCCGTCTGATGACATCTAGGTAATAATTATTGAGGTGTGTCCCTGTCTGATGACATCTAGGGTCATATTACTGATGTGTGTCCCTGTCTGATGACATCTAGGTTCATATTACTGAGGTATGTCCCTGTCTGATGACATCTAGGTTCATATTACTGATGTGTGTCCCTGTCTGATGACATCTAGGGTCATATTACTGAGGTATGTCCCTGTCTGATAACATCTAGGTTCATATTACTGAGGTATGTCCCTGTCTGATGACATCTAGGTTCATATTACTGATGTGTGTCCCTGTCTGATGACATCTAGGTTCAAATTATTGAGGTGTGTCCGTGTCTGATGACATCTAGGTTCAAATTACTGAGGTGTGTCCCTGTCTGATGACATCTAGGTTCAAATTACTGCGGTGTGTCCCTGTCTGATGACATCTAGGTTCAGATTATTGAGGTGTGTCCCTGTCTGATGACATCTAGGTTCATATTACTGAGGTGTGTCCCTGTCTGATGACATCTAGGTTCATATTACTGAGGTATGTCCCTGTCTGATGACATCTAGGTTCATATTACTGAGGTGTGTCCCTGTCTGATGACATCTAGGTTCATATTACTGAGGTATGTCCCTGTCTGATGACATCTAGGTTCATATTACTGAGGTGTGTCCCTGTCTGATGACATCTAGGTTCAAATTACTGAGGTGTGTCCCTGTCTGATGACATCTAGGTTCATATTACTGAGGTGTGTCCCTGTCTGATGACATCTAGGTTCATATTATTGAGGTGTGTCCCTGTCTGATGACATCTAGGTTCATATTACTGAGGTATGTCCCTGTCTGATGACATCTAGGTTCATATTACTGATGTGTGTCCCTGTCTGATGACATCTAGGTTCATATTACTGAGGTGTGTCCCTGTCTGATGACATCTAGGGTCATATTACTGAGGTATGTCCCTGTCTGATGACATCTAGGTTCAAATTACTGAGGTGTGTCCCTGTCTGATGACATCTAGGTTCATATTATTGAGGTGTGTCCCTGTCTGATGACATCTAGGTTCATATTATTGAGGTGTGTCCCTGTCTGATGACATCTAGGTTCATATTACTGAGGTGTGTCCCTGTCTGATGACATCTAGGTTCATATTACTGAGGTATGTCCCTGTCTGATGACATCTAGGTTCATATTACTGAGGTGTGTCCCTGTCTGATGACATCTAGGTTCATATTACTGAGGTGTGTCCTTGTCTGATGACATCTAGGTTCATATTATTGAGGTGTGTCCCTGTCTGATGACATCTAGGTTCATATTACTGAGGTGTGGTCCCTGTCTGATGACATCTAGGTTCATATTACTGAGGTGTGTCCCTGTCTGATGACATCTAGGTTCATATTACTGTCCCTGTCTGATGACATCTAGGTTCATATTAATGAAGTTTTTCCGTGTCTGATGACATCTAGGTTCAGATTAATGATGAATGTCCCTGTCTGATGACATCTAGGTTCATATTAATGAAGTTTTTCCTTGTCTGATGACATCTAGGTTCAGATTAACTGAGGTGTGTCCCTGTCTGATGACATCTAGGTTAATATTACTTAGGTTTGTCCCTGTCTGATGACATCTAGGTTCATATTACTGAGGTATGTCCCTGTCTGATTGACATCTAGGTTCATATTACTAAGGTGTGTCCCTGTCTGATGACATCTAGGTTCATATTACTGTCCCTGTCTGATGACATCTAGGTTCACAATACTGAGGTATGTCCCTGTCTGATGACATCTAGGTTCATATTACTGAGGTGTGTCCCTGTCTGATGACATCTAGGTTCATATTATTGAGGTGTGTGTCCCTGTCTGATGACATCTAGGTTCATATTACTGAGGTGTGTCCATGTCTGATGACATCTACGTTCAAATTACTGAGGTATGTCCCTGTCTGATGACATCTAGGTTCATATTACTGTCCCTGTCTGATGACATCTAGGTTCATATTAATGAAGTTTTTCCTTGTCTGATGACATATAGGTTCACAATAATGAGGTTTGTCCCTGTCTGATGACATCTAGGTTCATATTAATGAAGTTTTTCCTTGTCTGATGACATATAGGTTCACAATAATGAGGTTTGTCCCTGTCTGATGACATCTAGGTTCATATTATTGAGGTGTGTCCCTGTCTGATGACATCTAGGTCAATAGTACTGATGTATGTCCCGTCTGATGACATCTAGTTCTATTTCTGAGGTGTGTCCTGTTGAGACATCTAGGGTCATATTATGAGGTATGTCCGTTGATGACATTGAGGTTCATATTACTGATGTGGTCCCTTCTGATTAACTAGGTTCATATTACTGAGGTGTGTCCCTGTCTGATGAAAATCTAGGGTTATATTAATGAGGTGTGTCCCCGTCTGATGACATCTAGGTTCATATTACTGTCCTGTCTGATGACATCTAGGTTCATATTACTGAGGTATGTCCCTGTCTGATGACATCTAGGTTCATATTACTGAGGTGTGTCCGTGTCTGATGACATTGAGGTTAATATTACTGAGGTTTGTCCCTGTCTGATGACATCTAGGTTCAGATTAATAAACTATGTCCCTGTTGATGACATTTTAGGTTCATATTTTTAAGGTTTGTCCGTTGATGAATTTTGGTTTATATTTTGAGGTGGGGCCCGTTTGATGCATCGAGGTTTATATTAAAGAGGGGGGCCTGTTGAGACATCTACGCAAATCTAAGATTGCCCATCTGATACCCCTAGGTTTTTTACTGCCCCCTTGATACATCTGGTTATATTTTGAGGGGGTGTCCCGTTGATGACACTAGGTTAAATTACTGCCCGTTTGCATCTAGGGGTTTTTACTGAGGTATTCCCCGTTGATGAACTAGATTTATATTAGAGGGTGTCCTGATGAGACATCTAGGTTCATATTTCTGAAGGTGCCCTGTTGATGACATTAGTTATATATGCGGTTTTGGGGCCCTGTTGATGACATCTGGTTCTATTAATGAAAATTTTCTGTCTGATGAATTAGGGTTTAGATTTAAGATGAATGTCCTGTCTGATGACATCTAGGTTCATATTTCAAAGGTTGTGTCCCTGTTGATGACATTGAGTTTATATACTGAAGGTGTCCTGTTGAGACATCTAGGTTAATTTTTATTAGGTTGTCCTGTTGATGACATTTGGTTAATTTTGAGGGGTCCTTGTTGATGACATCTAGGTTAATACTTTGGTTTTTTCTGTCTGATGACATTAGGTCAATTATGATGTGTGTCCCCTTTTATGACATTAGGTTCATTTTTATGAGGGTTGGGGCCCTGTTTATGACATTAGGGTTTAAATTTCTTAGGTTTTTCCCCGTCTGTGACATCTAGGTTTTTATTTCTGAGGGGTCCCCCTTCTGATTATATTAGGTTCATATTACTAAGGGGGTCCCCGTTTCTGATGACATCTAGGTTAATTTCTGCCCGTCTGAGACTCTAGGGTTTTATTCTGAGGGGTTTTTTTTCCTTTTTGATACATTTTGGTTTTAGATTAAAGATGAATGTCCGTTGATTTTCAGGTTTATATTATGCGGGTTTTTGTCTCTTGTTGATGACTCTAGGGAATATTTTTTAGGTTTGTCCCCGTTGAGAATCTAGGTTCAATTACGAGGTGGTCCCCGTCTGATGACCTAGGTTCATTTACGAGGTATGTCCCCGTTGATGCATTAGGTTTATTATGAGGTGTGTCCGCTGATGAATTAGGTTAAATGATGAGGTATTTCCCTTTTTATGACTTAGGTTCAATTTCTGAGGTATGCCCTGTCTGATGACATCTAAATTCAAATTTCTGAGGTATGTCCTGTCGAGACATTAGGTTATATTTTGATTTTGTCCCTTGATGACATTTGGGTTTATATTTCTGAGGTATGTCCTGTTGATGACATCTGGGTCAGTATTGAGGGGTGTCCCTGTTGAGACATCTAGGTTAATATTACTGAGGGTGTCCCTGTTGATGAACAGGGGCAAAAAGATGAGGAGTCCGGGTTTAGACATTTGGTCAATTTTCGAGGTATGTCCCCCGTTATGACATTCCAAGTTAAAATTTTGAGGGAGTCCCGTGAGACATTAGGTTCATATTTTGAGGGGTGTGTCCCTTCTGATGACATTGGGGTTTTATTACGAGGTATGTCCCTGTCTGTGACATTAGGTTCGATTATTGAGGGTGTCCCCGCTGATGACATCTGGTTTATATTACTGCGGTGTGTCCCTGTCTGATGACATCAGGGTTATATTAAAAGAAAATTTTTCCTTTTTTGAAAATCAGGTTTTGATTTAAAGAGAAGTTGTCTGATGACATCTGGTTGATTAATGATGAAGTCCCGTCGATTTTATTAGGTTTATATTATGCGGTGTGTCCCGTCGATGAATCTAGGTTATATTTCGAGGGGGTGCCCGTCTGATGCATTAGGGTTTATATTAGGTTTGTCCCGTCTGATGCAAATTTAGTTATATTACTGAAGGTGTCCTTGGTCTGATGACATCAGGTAAAAACTTAGGTTTTTTCCCTGTCTGATGACATCTAGGTGTCAATTACTGTCCCTGTCTGATGACATCTAGTTTATCATTACTGAGGTGTGTCCCTGTCTGATGACATTAGGTTCAATAATACTGTCCCTGTCTGATGACATCTAGGTTCATATTACTGAGGTGTGTCCTGTCTGATGACATCTAGGTATATATTATTGATGTCCCTTCTGATGACATCTAGGTTCATATTACTGAGGTATGTCCCTGTCTGATGACATCTAGGTTCATATTATTGAGGTGTGTCCCTGTCTGATGACATCTAGGTTCATATTACTGAGGTGTGTCCCTGTCTGATGACATCTAGGTTCATATTACTGAGGTGTGTCCCTGTCTGATGACATCTAGGTTCATATTACTGATGTGTGTCCCTGTCTGATGACATCTAGGGTCATATTACTGTCCCTGTCTGATGACATCTATGTTAATATTACTGAGGTGTGTCCCTGTCTGATGACATCTAGGTTCAAATTACTGTCCCTGTCTGATGACATCTAGGTTCATATTACTGAGGTGTGTCCCTGTCTGATGACATCTAGGTTCATATTAATGAGGTGTGTCCCTGTCTGATGACATCTAGGGTCATTTTATTGAGGTGTGTCCCTGTCTGATGACATCTAGGTTCATATTACTGAGGTGTGTCCCTGTCTGATGACATCTAGGTTCATATTAATGAAGTGTGTCCTTGTCTGATGACATATAGGTTCACAATAATGAGGTTTGTCCCTGTCTGATGACATCTAGGTTCAGATAAATAATCTATGTCCCTGTTTGATGACATCTAGGTTCATATTATTGAGGTGTGTCCCGGTCTGATGACATCTAGGTTCATATTAATGATGAATGTCCCTGTCTGATGACATCTAGGTTAATATTACTGAGGTATGTCCCTGTCTGATGACATCTAGGTTCATATTATTGAGGTGTGTCCCTGTCTGATGACATCTAGGTTCATATTACTGAGGTGTGTCCCTGTCTGATGACATCTAGGTTCATATACTGATGTGGTCCATGTCTGATGACATTCTAGGGTCATATTACTGTCCCTGTCTGATGAATCTATGTTCATATACTGAGGGTGTCTGTCTGATGACATCTAGGTTCATATTACTGAGGTGTGTCCCTGTCTGATGACATCTATGTTCATATTACTGAGGTGTGTCCCTGTCTGATGACATCTATGTTCATATTACTGAGGTGTGTCCCTGTCTGATGACATCTAGGTTCATATTACTGAGGTGTGTCCCTGTCTGATGACATCTATGTTCATATTATTGAGGTGTGTCCCTGTCTGATGACATCTAGGGTCATATTATTGAGGTGTGTCCCTGTCTGATGACATCTAGGTTCATATTAATGAGGTGTGTCCCTGTCTGATGACATCTAGGTTCAAATTACTGTCCCTGTCTGATGACATCTAGGTTCATATTACTGAGGTGTGTCCCTGTCTGATGACATCTAGGTTCAAATTACTGTCCCTGTCTGATGACATCTAGGTTCATATTACTGCGGTGTGTCCCTGTCTGATGACATATTGGTTCACAATAATGAGGTTTGTCCCTGTCTGATGACATTTAGGTTCATGTTACCTTGGTGTGTCCCTGTCTGATGACATCTAGGTTCACAATAATGAGGTTTGTCCCTGTCTGATGACATCTAGGTTAATATTACTGCGGTGTGTCCCTGTCTGATGACATCTAGGTTCATATTACTGAGGTGTGTCCCTGTCTGATGACATCTAGGTTCACAATAATGAGGTGTGTCCCTGTCTGATGACATCTAGGTTCATATTACTGAGGTGTGTCCCTGTCTGATGACATCTAGGTTCATATTACTGAGGTTTGTCCCTGTCTGATGACATCTAGGTTCATATTTCTGAGGTGTGTCCCTGTCTGATGACATCTAGGTTCATATTTCTGAGGTTTGTCCCTGTCTGATGACATCTAGGGTCATATTTCTGAGGTTTGTCCCTGTCTGATGACATCTAGGGTCATATTGCTGAAGTGTGTCCATGTCTGATGACATCTAGGGTCATTTTGCTGACGTGTGTCCCTGTCTGATGACATCTAGGTTCATATTACTGAGGTGTGTCCCTGTCTGATGACATCTAGGTTCATATTAATGAAGTGTGTCCTTGTCTGATGACATATAGGTTCACAATAATGAGGTTTGTCCCTGTCTGATGACATCTAGGTTCAGATAAATAATCTATGTCCCTGTTTGATGACATCTAGGTTCATATTATTGAGGTGTGTCCCTGTCTGATGACATCTAGGTTCATATTATTGAGGTGTGTCCCTGTCTGATGACATCTAGGTTCATATTACTGAGGTGTGTCCTTGTCTGATGACATTTAGGTTCATATTACTTATGTGGGACTGTGAAATCGATTAAAAGGTAAGAATCTCTGGAATAACTATCTAATGTTAGGTAAATGTAGTAATGAATAAATTGGCTAAATTTCTTTACATTTACCTGTTAGCAAAGGTGCCAACTAGAGATGATGTGCAGGAGCTTGCAGGGATTTGTAGTCTTGCATGATGTCTACTTTGATGCTAATTAGCATTTTCGAATCTAAGAGTACATAGAACCTAATATATTGATAAAAGTAATCTTGTCCAAGAGAGAAAGTTATAAAAACGTCACACCAGGGTAAGCCTACACAAAACACAGCCCTTATTTTAAGTGTTTCTAAAATCCCCTATGGGAAAAATGAATGGTGGAAAAACGATTGGAACCATTTCCCTGTTTGACCTTTAGGTTTTATGGGTATTATGACACCTCCACTGTGGGGCTCTATACTGGACATAGTTATTAATTATATAGCTCCATCTGGTAAAGAAACAAACTAGTGTCTACTCTGCAGCTGTGGCATCCTACCTATTCTATACCACATTCCTACATATAACCATCATCAGAACCCCCGACCCCTGCAAAATCGTTCTAAATGTGTAAAAGTCGTTTGTTCAGTTCTTACTGAGGTGGAACCAGGGGAGGTTGCTATGTAGACCTTTCGCCGAGGCTCCAATCAGACAGAATGATGCTTTGCAATGCTCTGCTCTGCTCTGTTCCAACAGTAATAATGTGAGTTTCACAAAACAACTTCCTCCGGTCTGAGTATCAGCCCGTCCTAACTGGGCAGATCTGCGCCTGTTATAAAATATGCACCGAGAATTCTTCCTCCGCCCCTCTTACTTCTCCCCGCACCCTTTTCTCTCCCTCTCGTTCTCTTTCTATTATTGCACTCTCTCCCTCTCTCGTTGAATCATGTCACCGTGACTTAATCAGTGGCAAAAAGTCGACCACGGACTCGATAGACAAAAGGCGTGGACGTAAAGGGTCAGGCACTGTAACTTTCAAGAGAGAAATATGACCTTCTAGTCCTAGTCTGTCCAGTCAATGTGATGTCTATTTTCACCGTCTGATCTAATTCAACGTTGAGCTCCACTTTGTGTCTGAATGCAACAATGTATCAAGAAGTAGCAGGGTAGCGTCCATTAGAATGACGTCATAATCGAACCCAGTTACAGTTGGTTACAATGTCGCACCAGGTGGCGGTCAAAGGGCGTCTCAGAGCGCCCTCCAGTGGCAGACATCAAACACTGCATCCCCACTACAATACCGGTACATCTGGCCCTTTTGGGATTTTAGTCCAGTTAGATAATGGCTATTAATTACAATAGCTAATAGAAGCAAATAAAATAAGGCTAGTAGGTCACATTTGAAGGTGATCATTCATATTCCGTCCCCTCTCTCTCTCTATTCGGTGTGTCTGACTAGATAAGAGAGGAAGATGTTTTTAGTGAGGTGTGCTGTCTGTCCTCGTCCGCCAGGGGCGCAGCGAGACCAGCCCATTCATTCACACTGGGCTTTGTAGCTGAAGCCACCTACAGGCTCCCGGCCGATGCGACGCATGCATTCCCTCTCCTCAGATTCATTTAGAAAAGCCGACAAACAAAAATGTGTAGAGCAAGAAGGGCGCCATGTTGGCCACAAGCACGAAGCCAAATGTTGATGTATTTTCCGTCTTATTTTGGGCGGAAGTTATAATTGTGGAGGAGAGACAGTCGTTCTATGATGCTTTGAATAGAGAGAGGGATTATTTTATTTGACTTTCATTGAAATAAGACATTATAAATTAAACGCAACCTCTAGACTCCATCAAACCATGTTCTCTGTTTGCAGGGACACATACATTCTTTCATGGTGATTTTTTCTTTTAGCAAGGCTTTACTTCCCTCGCTTTGCTAGAAGCACTTCGCGCGTAAAGAACATCACTGGTTCCCAAATTCACAGTGTTCTGCACTGCGAATAGCGCTCCGTAATTGGCCGAGAGCACATCAATCATGCGTTTAGCCGCACCCCTCCCCCATTCAACCAGTCTGGTGGCTGTTCCTGTGTGTTTACTACACGGACCAGGCGGCAGCAGACACTTGGCTTCACATGCACTCAACTCACAACAGCTAGCTAGCTAAACACTTTATAGTTCCATCTGAAACAGAATCGCCCAGAATCCAACATGCCCAAGAGAAAGGTACGTAGTTTGGTGACTATTTAGAGAGGATTGTGAAACCAGAAAAGCAGGCAGCTATTGATAGCTTGCAAATGAATGTGGAGAGCCATCCCCTCTCCAACGATTACTTAATTATAAACCTATTTATTCGGGGAATTTATGATATTTATTTGGAGGGTATTTTCTAAAAAATAATATGTAATGTTTTAGTGTTTAAATTACTTTTTCTGATCGCTTGCGGGCTTAAAAGTCTGTTTTCCACCGGCAGTCGCTGTCCTTTGGGAAGCCAGAAGTCTCTCTCTGTCTCCATGTAGTTAAAGCACAACCAGCAGCCATGCTTTGCAGCCCAAGTCTTCTTCGACCTACCGAACAGAAACGCTTCAGTTACCGCCATTTTCCCCTCAATCCGCCCAAAATGACTTCGAGAATTCGCTTTAGTATCTCTAGTTTCAATTCTGATCGTTAAACGATGCAATCGTCGTCGTATTTGGATACAATTGTATATTTTTTCTCTTTGTTCATGGTCCCAGGTGGCTGCAGTGTCGTGTCTCTACCGGCGGGCGGCGCTGCGGAGGCTTAACGCTGCTCCTCCCCCCTCGCTTATCCCGCCCCGCGCGAGTTTTCAAATCCTGCCTGAGTTCATAGAAAGAAGAGAGATGGAGAGAGGAGAGAAAGAGAGAGACAGATACTTAGGGACCCCAACTTTCAGTGTTACTGGTCCAAAAACACATAACCTGTTAACAAAACTCAAATATTACATTACAGTTAAATCTAATGGGTCTAAAAACAAGTTTATTTTAACATTATCTATGACATTTTTACTTTTTTCTTGAAATTGAAAAGTTATCTGGGGTCTTCCCTGACAGTTCAGAAATAGGTAATTTGAGCGACCGTAGACTGTTGCCTGCACTCCAGTAAAGTGATGTTGTGATAAATGTTGTTTATCTGTTGTTTGTCCTCAGCAGGGAGCCGCTGGCGACGCCAAGGAGGAGGTGAGACTGAGACAGACTCAACACTGTTACCTCCACTACAACTCATCCCTTATAATTACTATTAAATATATCAACTATTATTTATCAGCTCAGTTTCAACATAGTTGGTCTCGGACAGCGTGTGTGAGGGTTTGGATCAGTGTGTGTTGTGTGTTGACGTGTTTTCTCTTCCTGTTGCAGCCCCAGAGGAGATCCGCCCGGTTATCAGCGGTGAGACCAGCTACCATACAGACGTTATACACAACCTTATAACGCATCATATAACCTATACACGACCTTATAACGCATCATATAACCTATACACTACCTTATAACGCATCATATAGCCTATACACTACCTTATAACCTATACACTACCTTATAACGCATCATATAACCTATACACTACCTTATAACGCATCATATAACCTATACACTACCTTATAACGCATCATATAACCTATACACTACCTTATAACGCATCATATAGCCTATACACTACCTTATAACCTATACACTACCTTATAACGCATCATATAGCCTATACACTACCTTATAACGCATCATATAACCTATACACTACCTTATAACGCATCATATAACCTATACACTACCTTATAACGCATCATATAGCCTATACACTACCTTATAACCTATACACTACCTTATAACGCATCATATAACCTATACACTACCTTATAACACATCATATAACCTATACACTACCTTATAACGCATCATATAACCTATACACTACCTTATAACCTATACACTACCTTATAACGCATCATATAACCTATACACTACCTTATAACGCATCATATAACCTATACACTACCTTATAACCTATACACTACCTTATAACGCATCATATAACCTATACACTACCTTATAACACATCATATAACCTATACACTACCTTATAACGCATCATATAACCTATACACTACCTTATAACCTATACACTACCTTATAACCTATACACTACCTTATAACGCATCATATAACCTATACACTACCTTATAACGCATCATATAACCTATACACTACCTTATAACACATCATATAACCTATACACTACCTTATAACGCATCATATAACCTATACACTACCTTATAACGCATCATATAACCTATACACTACCTTATAACGCATCATATAACTTATATACCAGTTTATTACACATCTATAACCTCTTATTACAGCTTATAGCACATTTTTAGACTATAATTAAGCTTACAGCACATAATATACCACCTTATAACACATCATACAACCACTATATGCCAAATAACACATCTATAACCTCAGCTACAATCACTATACAATCATATTACACATTTACTATTACTATATACCAGGTAATTACACATTTACTATTACTATATACCAGGTAATCACATGTTTACTATCACTATATACCAGGTAATTACACATAACATATTCAACACAGCTACAATCAGCTTTTTAATACACTTAATACATAACTGACCCTGCTGAGAACACTATGCCATAACTGACCCTGCTGAACACTATGCCATAACTGACCCAGCTGAACACTATGCCATAACTGACCCTGCTGAACACTATGCCATAACTGACCCTGCTGAACACTATGCCATAACTGACCCTGCTGAACACTATGCCATAACTGACCCTGCTGAACACTATGCCATAACTGACCCTGGAACGCCTGCTGGAACACTATGCCATAACTGACCCTGCTGAACACTATGCCATAACTGACCCTGCTGAACACTATGCCATAACTGACCCTGCTGAACCACTATGCCATAACTGACCCTGCTGAACACTATGCCATAACTGACCCTGCTGAACACTATGCCATAACTGACCCTGCTGAACACTATGCCATAACTGACCCTGCTGAACACTATGCCATAACTGACCCTGCTGAACACTATGCCATAACTGACCCTGCTGAACACTATGCCATAACTGACCCTGCTGAACACTATGCCATAACTGACCCTGCTGAACACTATGCCATAACTGACCCTGCTGAACACTATGCCATAACTGACCCTGCTGAACACTATGCCATAACTGACCCTGCTGAACACTATGCCATAACTGACCCTGCTGAACACTATGCCATAACTGACCCTGCTGAGAACACTATGCCATAACTGACCCTGCTGAGAACACTATGCCATAACTGACCCTGCTGACAACACTATGCCATAACTGACCCTGCTGACAACACTATGCCATAACTGACCCTGCTGACAACACTATGCGTAGTTTATTACCTTACATGGCAGCTAATGTATTACATATGAACCCTTCTATAAGCACACTACACTTATCACTATACATCAGCTAATTCCACATATATTACATATTTAACAGGTTACACAACTCTGAACCAGTTTATAAGTCATGCAACCAGTTAGTAAAGTCCCACTGAAGCCCTGGCACCTATTGGTCAGTAGATCTGAAGCCCTAGCTCCGATTGGTCAGTAGAACTAGGAATGATCAGTGGTTGTAGAACACATGAGACTGATGTTTGTTCTCTCTCTCTCTAGAAACCAGCCCCAGCCAAGGCTGAACCCAAGGCCAAGAAGGAGAAACCAGCAAAGGTAAGAGAACAGAACTACAAACCCCAGGGTTGCACAATATAGAACTACAAACTCTTCAGCAATCACATTACAGAACTACAAACTCAAGAACAATCAAACAGAACAACAGACAAGAACATCACATTACAGAACTACAAACCCCAGAAGCATCACAAAAAAACAGAACTACAAACCCCCACTCCAGAAAGAGAAGGCATATAGTAGTCTTGCTACATATGGGCAGAGCATTCGGAAAGTATTCAGACCCCTTGATTTTTCCCCACATTTTGTTACGTTACAGCCTTATTCTAAAATGGATTTTTTTTTTATCCCATAATGACAAAGCGAAAACAGGTTTATCGGAATTTTTGCTAATGTATTAAAAAATTTACCGATGCCTTATTTACATAAGTATTCAGGCCCTTTGCTATGAGACTCGAAATTGAGCTCAGGTGCATCCTGTTTCCATTGATCATCCTTGAGATGTTTCTACAACTTGATTGGAGTCCACCTGTGGTAAATTCAATTGATTGGACCTGATTTGGAAAGGCACACACCTGTTTATATAAGGTCCCACAGTTGACAGTGAATGTCAGAGCAAAAACCAAGCCATGAGGTCGAAGGAATTGTCCGTAGGGCTCCGAGACAGGATTGTGTCGAGGCTCAGATCTGGGGAAGGGTACCAAAACTTTTCTGCAGCATTGAAGTCCCCAAGAACACAGTGGCCTCCCACATTCTTAAATGGAAGAAGTTTGGAACCACCAATACTCTTCCTAGAGCTGGCCGCCCGGCCAAACTGAGCAATCGGAGGAGAAGGGCCTTGGTCAGGGAGGTGACCAAGAACCCGATGGTCACTCTGACAGAGCTCCAGAGTTCCTCTGTGGAGATGGGAGAACCTTTCAGAAGGACAACCATCTCTGCAGCACTCCACCAATCAGGCCTTTATGGTAGAGTGGCCAGACGGAAGCCACTCCTCAGTAAAAGGCACATGACAGCCCGCTTGGAGTTTGCCAAAAGCCACCTAAAGGACTCTCAGACCATGACAAACAAGGTTCTCTGGTCTGATGAAACCAAGATTGAACTCTTTGGCCTGAATGCCAAGCGTCACATCTGGAGGAAACCTGGCACCATCCCTACGGTGAAGCATGGTGGTGGCAGCATCATGCTGTGGCTATGTTTTTCAGTGGCAGGGACTGGGTGACTAGTCAGGATCGAGGCAAAGATGAACGGAGCAAAGTATAGAGAGATCGTTGATGAAAATCTGCTCCAGTGCTCAGGACCTCAGACTGGGATGAAGGTTCACCTTCCAACAGGACATTGACCCTAAGCACACAGCCAAGACAACGCAGGAGTGGCTTAGGGACAAGTCTCTGAATGTCCTTGAGTGGCACAGCCAGAGCCCAGACTTGAACCCGATCAAACATCTCTGGAGAGATCTGAAAATAGCTGTGCAGCGACGCTCCCCATCCAACCTGACAGAGCTTGAGAGGATCTGCAGAGAAGAATGGGAGAAACTCCCCAAATACAGGTGTGCCAAGCTAGTATCATCATACCCAAGAAGACTCGAGGCTGTAATCGCTGCCAAAGGTGTTTCAACAAAGTACTGATTAAAGGGTCTGAATACTTATGTAAATGTGATATTTCTGTTTTTTATTTTTAATAAATTAGCAACATTTTATAAAAACATGTTTTTGCTTTGTCATTATGGGGTATTGTGTGTAGATTGATGAGAAGACAAAACAACAATTTAATCCATTTTAAAATAAGGCTGTAACGTAACAAAATGTGGAAAAAGCCAAGGGGTCTGAATACTTTCCGAAGTTACTGTAGATAATGTCTGTCATCCCCCCCATCCAGAAAGAGAAGGCATATAGTAGTCCTGGTATAGATGAGGATAATGTCTGTCATCCCCCCCATCCAGAAAGAGAAGGCTGTGAACGACAAGAAGGAGGAGAAGAAAACTAAGAAGGCAGCAGCGAAGGAGAACGCTGAGGCCGAGGCCGCTGAGGAGAACCACTCTGAGAACGGAGACGCCAAGACCAACCAGGTAATATACATTACTAGACTGTACACTACTGTACTATATACTACTATACTGTACACTACTGAACTATATACTACTATATACTACTGTACATTACTCTACTATACATACAGTACCGTTCAAAAGTTTGGGGTCACTTAGAAATGTCCTTGTTTTCGAAAGAAAAAAATTTTTTTGGCCATTAAAATAACATTAAATTGATCAGAAATACAGTGTAGACATTGTTAATGTTGTAAATGGCTATTGTAGCTGGAAACGGCTGATTTTTAGTGGAATATCTACATAGGCGTACAGAGGCCCATTATCAGCAACCATCAGTCCTGTGTTCCAATGGCACGTTGTGTTTGCTAATCCAAGTTTATCATTTTAAAAGGCTAATTGATCATTAGAAAACCCTTTTGCAATTATGTTAGCACAGCTGAAAACTGTTGTGCTGATTAAAGAAGCAATAAAACTGGCCTTCTTGAGACTAGTTGAGTATCTGGAGCATCAGCAATTGTGGGTTCGATTACAGAATCAAAATGGCCAGAAACAAAGAACTTTCTTCTGAAACTCATCAGTCTATTCTTGTTCTGAGAAATTAAGGCTATTCCATGCGAGAAATTGCCAAGAAACTGAAGATCTCGTACAACGCTGTGTACTACTCCCTTCACAGAACAGCGCAAACTGGCTCTAACCAGAATAGAAAGAGGAGTGGGAGGCCCCGGTGCACAACTGAGCAAGAGGACAAATACATTGGAGTGTCTAGTTTGAGAAACAGACGCCTCACGGGTCCTCAACTGGCAGCTTCATTAAATAGTACCCGCAAAACACCAGTCTCAACGTCAACAGTGAAGAGGCGACTCTGGGATGCTGACCATCTAGGCAGAGTTGCAAAGAAAAAGCCATATCTCAGACTGGCCAATAAAAATAAAAGATTAAGATGGGCAAAAGAACACAGACACTGGACAGAGGAAGATCGGAAAAATGTATTATGGACAGACGAATGGAAGTTTGTGGTGTTCGGATCACAAAGAAAAACATTTGTGAGATGCAGACCAAATGAAAACACGATGGAGGAGTGCTTGATGCCATCTGTCAAGCATGGTGGAGGCAATGTGATGGTCTGGGGGTGCTTTGGTGGTGGTAAAGTGGGAGATTTGTACAGGGTAAAAGGGATCTTGAAGAAGGAAGGCTATCACTCCATTTTGCAACGCCATGCCATACCCTGTGGACGGCGCTTGATTGGAACCAATTTCCTCCTACAACAGGACAATGACCCAAAGCACAGCTTCAAACTATGCAAGAACTATGTAGGGAAGAAGCAGTCAGCTGGTATTCTGTCTATAATGGAGTGGCCAGCACAGTCACCAGATCTCAACCCTATTGAGCTGTTGTGGGAGCAGCTTGACCGTATGATACGTAAGAAGTGCCCATCAAGCCAATCCAATTTGTGGGAGGTGCTTCAGGAAACATGGGGTGAAATCTCTTCAGATTACCTCAACAAATTGACAACTAGAATGCCAAAGGTCTGCAAGGCTTTAATTGCTGCAAATGGAGGATTCTTTGACGAAAGCAAAGTTTGAAGGACACAATTATTATTTCAATTAAAAATCATTATTTCTAACCTTGTCAATGACTACATTTCCTATGCATTTTGCTATATTTCCTATTCAAACTCATTTCATGTGTGTTTTCATGGAAAGCAAGGACATTTCTAAGTGACCCCAAAATTTTGAAGGGTAGTGTAATTTACATTATCCAGAGAGACTTACAGTAGTGAATGCACACATTTTCATACTGGCTCCCCATGGGAATCGAACCCACAACCCTGGCGTTGCAAGTGCCATGCTCTACCAACTGAGCTAAGGAAGACTACAGTACAATATACTACTATACTGTACACTACTATACTATATACTACACTACTATACTATATACTGCTATAATATATACTACACTACTATACTATGTTGTACTGTACACTACTGTACTATATACTACACTACTATACTATATACTACTATACTGTACACTACTGTACTATATACTACACTACTATAATATATACTACACTACTATACTATGTTGTACTGTACACTACTATACTATATACTACTGTACACTACACTACTATACTATATACTACTATACTGTACACTACTGTACTAGATACTACTATACTATGTTCTACTGTACTATATACTACACTACTATACTATGTTCTACTGTACTGTACACTACTGTACTATTTAATTTAATTTTTAAATTAAATAGTACTATATACTATACTATATACTACACTACTATACTATGTTCTACTGTACTGTACACTACTGTACTATATACTACACTACTATACTATGTTCTACTGTACACTACACTACTATACTATATACTACACTACTATACTATGTTCTACTGTACTGTACACTACTGTACTAGATACTACTATACTATGTTCTACTGTACTATATACTACACTACTATACTATGTTCTACTGTACTGTACACTACTGTACTATATACTACACTACTATACTATGTTCTACTGTACTGTACACTACTATATACTACACTACTATACTATGTTCTACTGTACACTACACTACTATACTATGTTCTACTGTACACTACACTACTATACTATATACTACTGTACTGTACACTAATATACTATATACTACTGTACTGTACACTACTATACTATATACTACTGTACTGTACACTACTATACTATATACTACTGTACTGTACACTACTGTACTGTACACTACTGTACTAAATGGTTTCATTTGACCAGTCCTGGTCAAAAGTTTTGAAAATGACACTATTAATTTTCAGTCTGCTGCTTCAGTTTTTATGATGGCAATTTGCATATACTCCAGAATGTTATGAAGAGTGATCAGATGAATTGCAAAGTCCCTCTTTGCCATGAAAATGAACTTAATCCCCAAAAAAACATTTCCACTGCATTTCAGCCCTGCCACAAAAGGACCAGCTGACATCATGTCAGTGATTCTCTCGTTAACACAGGTGAGAGTGTTGACGAGGACAAGGCTGGAGATCACTCTGTCATGCTGATTGAGTTAGAATAACAGACTGGAAGCTTTAAAAGGAGGGTGGTGCTTGAAATCATTGTTCTTCCTCTGTTAACCATGGTTACCTGCAAGGAAACACGTGCCGTCATCATTGCTTTGCACAAAAAGGGCTTCACAGGCAAGGATATTGCTGCTAGTAAGATTGCACCTAAATCAACCTTTTATCGGATCATCAAGAACTTCAAGGAGAGAGGTTCAATTGTTGTGAAGAAGGCTTCAGGGCGCCCAAGAAAGTCCAGCAAGCGCCAGGACCGTCTCCTAAAGTTGATTCAGCTGCGGGATCGGGGCACCACCAGTGCAGAGCTTGCTCAGGAATGGCAGCAGGCAGGTGTGAGTGCATCTGCACACACAGTGAGGCGAAGACTTTTGGAGGATGGCCTGGTGTCAAGAAGGGCAGCGAGGAAGCCACTTCTCTCCAGGAAAAACGTCAGGGACAGACTGATATTCTGCAAAAGGTACAGACAGGGATTGGACTGCTGAGGACTGGGGTAAAGTCATTTTCTCTGATGAATCCCCTTTCCGATTGTTTGGGGCATCCGGAAAAAAGCTTGTCCGGAGAAGACAAGGTGAGCGCTACCATCAGTCCTGTGTCATGCCAACAGTAAAGCATCCTGAGACCATTCATGTGTGGGGTTGCTTCTCAGCCAAGGGAGTGGGCTCACTCACAATTTTGCCTAAGAACACAGCCATGAATAAAGAATGGCACCAACACATCCTCTGAGAGCAACTTCTCCCAACCATCCAAGAACAGTTTGGTGACGACCAATGCCTTTTCCAGCATGATGGAGCACCTTGCCATAAGGCAAAAGTGATAACTTAGTGGCTCGGGGAACAAAACATCGACATTTTGGGTCCATGGCCAGGAAACTCCCCAGACCTTAATCCCATTGAGAACTTGTGGTCGATCCTCAAGAGGCGGGTGGACAAACAAAAACCCACAAATTCTGACAAACTCCAAGCATTGATTATGCAAGAATGGGCTGCCATCAGTCAGGATGTGGCCCAGAAGTTAATTGACAGCATGCCAGGGCGGATTGCAGAAGTCTTGAAAAAGAAGGGTCAACACTGAAAAATATTGACTCTTTGCATAAACGTAATGTAATTGTCAATAAAAGCCTTTGACACTTATGGAATGGTTGTAATTATACTTCAGTATACCATAGTAACATCTGACAAAAATATCTAAAAACACTGAAGCAGCAAACTTTGTGAAGACCAATACTTGTGTCATTCTCAAAACTTTTGACCACGACTGTATACTACTATACTATGTTCTACTGACCTCTAATCTCTGACCCTGCAGATGGAGGAGGCTCCCGAGGCGGAGAAGGAGGAAGCCAAATCTGAGTAGCAACACTGCCGACCCCTAACCCCCGACCCCCCCCCTCCCCCCAGCCTGCCCCAGTGTTCGTGGTCCCCCTCCAAGGCATATTGTTAACAGAGGAATATTTTTATCAATGATTTTATAAGTATACGATCTACTATCCATACAGATTTTTAGCACAAAGCGAAGCTGAGTAATATGATGCAGGTCTGCAGTGGTCATATCAACAAATTGTCTGCAGGCAAGATGATGAACACACTAAAATCTTTTTTAAACGGCGTTTCATGATTGTGTAGGAAGGAAAGCGCGTCCCGTCCCATAGTGAGTTGTGTGTTCCTGTGCCCCCTCCTTCCTCCACAGTTGGTTCTCCTAGGGTTCTACCTTAGTCCTGGTTTATTAACGGTTCTCCCTGATGTTCTGTTTTGATCCCGTCTGTTCTGTGCAGTGAGTTCCTTTGCTTTGTCTAAATGTTCCTGTTTTTACATTAAACATGTTCTAAGCGTGTAGAAAGTGTGTTGTCCAATAAGAAAGAGGAAGAGGATCATGAGAAACATTCCGGGCACAGTGACATGCTTGTCTCCTAGGCAACTACAGCAGCTGTGTCTGTGACAGCTCCCATCTTGCTGGTTTTCTAAAGACGTTTTTTTAGATGAAGGGTTCTCTGACGTGTGCAGGAGTCTGTCTGTCCCTCTGATGTTCTGGAATTCTCTAATAAAAAAAAAAGTCCTGTGAATTTTCCTCAAACCTTTGTTGAGTCTTTATTCCATCCTCCTAGCCCGGTCTAGTTGGGTCTTCATTCTGTGTGAAGGCTGTTGTAGTTCTGTTGTGGCTTCACTCACAGGTGTGAAACTAGCTCCTGACTAATCCAGCAGGAAACGAGGGACGTTTTTTTCAGGCACATTAATCCTACTCCTGGATTCTCCATTGATCATGCTTCAGGACTAGGCCCTACAGTGTGAATGTTAACCCCATTTCTCCTCACACAGCAGCTCTGTTAGGTATAATGCTCTATGGCAGTGTATAGACAGAGAAAAGCCTGGGTCGCAGGTTCAACTCATTTATAACAGTAATACTTTACCTCTGAGATAAATCGACCAACTTTAAAAAAGAAAGAGTGATACCTTTGACAGAAGCAATAAAAAGAGGGAAGGAAGAAAGAAGTATTGCATTGTAAAATTGTAAATGATGTAAATGTAAAAGTATTGGAGGAGATTCTTTCAAGAGCAGGCTCCATTTTGTCTCTTAGTTGTGGAGAGTGTAGTTCTGTTTATGACCGCTAGGTGTCAGCCTTGTCCTGTATCAGCTGTGAGAGCAGGGTGACAGTCTTATCTGCAGAGGGCTAAGAGTTAGTGTGGCAGCAGGCTTTTGTTCCAACCAAGCAATGACACCTGATTCAACTAATCATCAAATCCTGTTCATCAATGAGGAATGTATTAGTTGTATGACTGCTTGGCTGGAGCAAAATCCTGCACCCACACTGACACAGCTGAGTTAGAATCAGGAAACCATATACATAAATTACTAGTTGGGGAAGCTACTCTGAAAATATAGTTGACTAATTACTTCACACTGGAAGAAGTTAAGCTACACTAAAGCTATCCTTAAAGATGCACTATGCAGAAATAGCTCCGCCATTTCCTGGTTGCTAAAATTCTAATAGTTCGCCTAATTTCAGTTTGTGCCAAAACAAGCCAGTATAGAGTAGAGAACCTAATCTAAAACGCTGTGAAATAGATTTTCCATAACCAAAAATATTGTATTTTCAGCTGTTTGATGCTGGTGCACAAAACCCAAAGTAAAAGACGCAAAAACGAAACTTAAGACCGGGAAGCAGAGAACTGGCGTCGGGTCACCCAAAAGGGACATACTGTATCGCAGCTTTAAGAAAAATATAAGTTACTTTGAAAAAGTAGTTCAATACATCCAAACTACTTTGTAAAAAATTAGCATATCTAAATCTGAAATGTTAGAGAATACAAATTGCAAGGACATATCACACTGTAGTCAGATGTTAACAGAATGTGTAATTTTAAATTACTAAATTATAAGTAATAGCAGTTTTGTTCCCACTGTGACTATTAAAACCAGAAAACCGTGGATAGATGGCAACATTCGCACAAAACTGAAAGCGTTTTGTCGTATATGATGAATGTTGGTCGTCCTTGCTGATGAACAAAAGGGAGTCTGCTCATACTGAACATTGATCATAAGGTTTATTCAGATCACAAGCTTCAGCATGAGTAACAGGTGACATGACACCCGGAGAGCAGTGTCCTCCAATTCCAATGTCTGCTCTGACCTATCTTCTTCGTGTACCCCTATTTATAACCAATGCAACAAGATGGCTCCCTCTGCTGGCCAGTTTACAATACACTTCCTGTCTATTATATGTTACATTATACTAACAACCAACATTCCATTTCGTCATGAAAAACATTTAACAAAAGGCATAATCTTCAGATACGATATTCCCCCCTTTCGAGACGAAATAAACGTCTCGAAAACAAACAGAATAAGATTATGACTATTAACCATTTATCTCATTGAATATTCTTAACCTTAAACCCAAAAACATTCTCCTCTAGAGTGTAAATACCTTTCTATGAAATACCTGTTTATGAAGTGTGAATACATTACTATGACCCATGAAGAAATCTCTATGGAGTGTAAATACATTACTATGACATATGAACAACTGTTTATGAAGTATGAACACATTACTATGAATTATGAATAAATATCTATGGAGTGTGAGAGCGAAAAACTGTCCAGCAGCCATCCATCCATATCAATCAAGACAGTAAAATTCTCTCACCGTCCCTCTGCCCCAGGCAACCACCGTCGGTACTCCAGATAACCTCATAACTCATGTAAATGCATTTGAAACTATGATGTAATTAAATACCCATGTAAACAAAATCCTATCCATAAATATCCACTCTCAGGCTGGTCAACCCATAGGACCTGAAAGGGAATCTCTCCCTGCTTAAACATTCTGTCCCTAACCCCATCGAAACAAACAAAAGCATCTACGATCCTCATCTGCATTCAATAACCTCAAACATAATTATACTAAAATCAATACCTAAGAATATGACACAATTATGTATTACACATGTCTATATTTCATTGCAGACACTGGAATGTAGTCCACTACACTTCCTCTTCCTGTAGTGTCCTCTTCCAATGGACTTGTTGATGATGGAATCAGCCACACCATCCTTGTTTCCTCTCCTCCAGTCATATTGTCTTTGTTTGAGTATTCCAATCTCCACATGCTTCTCCCACATGCTTCTGGAATGACAAGAAAATAAACGACCAAACAGTATCCTTTGCAAAACAACCACTTTCAAATTAAACCTCCATTTCACCTAAGAATTTAAAAAATGATACATAAATGATGCATGAATCACATTATCCATTCCCCCCTTTGATTCATAAATCATACTAAAAATTATACTAATATTGAAAAAACAATTTGAAAAATCATCAAATAATCCAAAATGATATTTATCCCTCAGTTCCACTTGTCCATCTTTATCCAGATCAGGAACAGTCCACACCGGCATCTGAGTGTTGTCTCCAGGCACCACTTCTCCAACCTATCTCAATCTCATAACTTTCTCAAAAGTCAGTACAAACATCACACAGTGTTATCCAAGCTTAAACCAGAATCTGACCCATCACTGCCCCTACTGGCCTAATTGATCTTGCAACCAAATCCTTTCAAATGCATCCCTTACAATGCATCCATAACCCCAGTGATATTATCTGAACTATCTGGACTCACAGTAATACACTAATATTTATCAATATTATCTTCCCAAATGTTACACCATACCATGAATGAAGTCCCCCCTTCTCCCTTAAACTTATTCTTCAATGATAGGCTTGAAGACTATGACATGTCGCCATGTGTCTGCTAAATGACTGAAATGTAAATGTAATGTCACCCTTTTAACCCTAGATTTAGCTGTGTCCAATGCTATCCCTCTTATAATGGTAAAACCTCATATGGAAGCTTCAACGTTGACCTGTAACAACATCCTATCCCCATAGGGTAAGAATATACTCTATCATAATTTCCCCTTATCCTCTAAAATTCCCATAGTCACATTGTCAGTCAAAAGCTAATCTTTTAACCATCAAAGTCCTGCTCTTCTTACTACCTGATATATAAAAAGTAACCTATTATTTGTCATTACTACCCTTAAGGTCATGCTTATCCAAATTTATCACACAACATCACCCTGATCTTCCCATAAACATACCCCTTACCTCATATGTTTTGTTAGAGCAAAAACCACTTTTATCCCTCAATATTTCACCTGAATACTTAAGGTTTCCACTGTTACCTGACTTCACATCTAACAATTCCCAATAGGATAATTCATTTACCCAAGAACACTTAAACCCTACTGTTTTGACAACAACATTATTTTATCTGTCAATGACTGTTGCCAATTCCACAGTTATGACAAAGCTCAAAACTGATCCACACCTGACAGAGGCTGCGCAACCGTCCAACAGGTCCTGGATGGAATTCTCAACAGACATGGACCCTCAAGATTCCTCACTGATTCTTACAGAATGAGTTAATCTATCTCTAACTTTCACAACAGAGGAACGAGCAGCACTGATCAGATGCCCCCCCCCTCTGTCATCAAAATCAAAAGACCCCATACTGTAGCTTCCATGACGAATCTCTATTCTCCATTTCAGATTAATCTATATTGTTTCTATCTGCTCTATTTTAACCCCATTCGTACCATAACCTCCTGAGTCCCTCTTGCTACCTCTTTAATTTCAGAACAATTGTTGTCAGTATCATACTCCTATATTTGCTATTGCCATAGTATCATTAATCCCTTCCAAAGTTACCATTAAAGTAGTTGATTTAGCTGCTGTATTAACCCTAATTACTTCTAGTGCAAAATTTCCCATTATCCTCTGTGTATTATCTACTGTTGGAGTGACTACTGTCCATTCAGTTCTACTCCTCCTGAACTCCCTCAATGACTGTGTAAACTTCTACAGACTTCAAATCTTCCATTATAAGTGTTACTTTATGAATTACATTGCCCTTTAACCAATAATTCCTAACCGAAACAAATTTCTATGCTTTCACTAGACAAATACACATATTCTCCCTGATCTTTATCTGTAACCTTACGCAAAATAATCCCTTATTTGAGTAGGTGCAACAGCTCCTACTTCTGATCCTGCTAACAATACTTATCCTCCCTAATTATCTCTCTCTCTCTCTCTCTGTGAAAGAAACGTCATCATCCTAAATGGCATATTATAATTATTATTCTCCTAACCCTCATAACATTATTTTCCCCCTATAATTGATGCTGGACCCTTAATCAAATGCGATATATTTATGACTTTAATACCTATCAATGTTGAAAGAGTTAAATTGCTTCTCCCTGTTGTTCTAATAAACTGAAGTGTTAATGTCCTTATTTACTCCTAGTTTTCCCATAAGACTTTGAACTCCTTCCTTGTACTTCCATCTATCACCACTAGTGTCACTTTTTCCCCTTTCAGTTCTACCTCTAAACTTTAAACTTTTGATTACACAAAATACACCTAGAATGACCTTGATCTCCCTACTGTACAGTGTCATTCATTACTGTTCTCTCTCACTACTAACTTTAAACCTTAGCTTACTGTCTCAGAGTTCCTTCACCCCTAGTTCTCCTAACCTATTTTAATCTAATCTTTTCTCTCATAACATTTAAAACCTTTTCCCCTGATTTATTGACAAAATCTCTTACCACCAAATTTCAGAATATGTGATTGGGAAAGTTCCCCACCTGCTTCTGACTCATTACACACAGACTTGGCAAAACCGACTAAACACCTTTTAGCCTAACCTCAAATCTCTTAGTGTAAGAATGTAACCCAAAATAACAGTCACCCCTATTAACTTTTCCCAGACAGATTGTCTAACAGGCAATCTAATACATTATCATCCTTCCTATGATATTTATCTTTTAAGCAAATGACTCCCCAAAAACCCTACTTTTTAAAATATGCTACCAGACAGTCAGTCGTCTAGTGTACATCTTTATTGTACGCTTCAATTCTCTTCCCAACACTACAATAACAGTATCTTCTAATATTAGTACTTTAAGAGTAATTAACCGTTTTACTACCTCAAATCCCTATCCTAATTCGTTATCAATTAGTGAGATGTTTAACCTCTTTAGGCTGAACACAGATAAGTTTTCCCCTATTCACTATCACTTCTAATGGCCGGTGGTTTCAACTGTTAGCTATTTTCTCTTCTTCTCTAATCGAGGCTCTCAGCAATGCACCCCTTCCGAATATTCTCGGCACTCTAGAATATTTAGTGTTCACCTGAAGCACCGATGATCTTCACTTGCTCGTTGATCTTCCTCTGTTTCTTCTTCTCCAATTCTGTGTCTGTCCAGAAACTGACAGTCGATATGGAACATCTGGTCCCCCCTTGGTTGGTACAATTGCCTTTGATATTGTTCAGTTAAAGCTGTAACAGTGATTGTTGAGTTGATTCACTCTGATTCTTCATAACCAACACTTATTTTCTTCTTCTCCACCACCAGTTATAAGTTGTATTTGCTTGAGTTTTCTTCGTCCGGTTCTTCTCGTTGTGAACCTATCAGTATTCTTTAAAAGGTTATCTTCTAAGTTCTGTTCTTGAAATATCATCTTCCATCATCTTCTTACTTTTCTTCATCAGAACTCGAATATCTTGTCTCCTTCTGCGTTCAACTTTCATCAGAGATCAAATCTCCAGTATCCTTCTTTCCTCTCTTGCCACTTCCTTCTGATCAGAGTCATATCCACCCATGACCTCTCTCAATCACTCATCTTCATCCTCCTCATCTCCTTAAGTTCCCAGACATCCCATTTTCTTCCGCCTTCTGAATTCATCTTCATCGTTGTTTCTGCTCGTATTCGTCTTCATCTCTGATGCCATAATCACCCTGCTAGATGATCATTATAAGCTGAGAATAAACATCCCTAAGCTCTACTTTTTAAACCTATCTTATCGCTGACATATTTTATCAATTTTTGTTTGAGAATGAAGGGCAACTTTTGTTTCACTTGCCGGATAACCTAGCAACACTTTAATTAAAGGATTACCCCTATTTCCACCCGTGAAATGACTCTCATAGTCCTGATATCTTTTTCCCCATTGTAACACCCTTTTATATTCCTTTATTGTGAACTATCTTATTCTAGACTGTATAAGTTATATAGGCTTCCCCCCTTAAATTATTAATATAACCCTAACAACCTTCAAAAATAAAATAAAAATAAAAAATAATTTTTTTTTTTTTTCCTCCTCCCAAAAAAAAAAAAATTAAATAAAATAAAATATGAATATTAAAAACATTCAATTAAATGCCTTATTCAAAAACCCTTTAATTAAAAATAAAAACCCATTAAAAACTCAATTAAAAATTATGAATAATTTAAAACCAATTTTTTATTCCTATATCACCAATTTATCAATTAGTGTTGAGTATATTACCACAACCCATCAAATGCAAGTAAATGCAAGTTAGTAATCTTCAGACTAAAATACCCATAAACAAAGCCTAACCTTCAATACTACAATACTCCAATTCCCATAACCCCTTGCTCCATTAGCTCTAATTATCATAAATTTACAGAAGAATCCTCAATCCATCCTGGATTCCCAACACATTTGTAATTAAACCCCAGTGATGCACATAGCCTCCAAAATGCAATTTTTAATGAATCAGTTTGCCACGCCTATGCGAAATGGTCACAACATCACATATTCTGTTAGGATGATTTTGTATACTAGCCTGATCCGATCCTCTCGTCTGCCTCGTCACACCTTGTTCGTGACGCACACGTCAGCCCCTTCTCTCTCTCATCTCGCCGTTCCATGTTCCTCTCATATTTCACAAAAACATAGAAACACACACGATTTCAGCAGTTAATGCAATCACTGAGTATTTCCAACCATTCAATATTCATTCGTTCTACATTATTCACTCTAAGACTAAACTCAGAATTAAATAGATCGCTCAAAAACCTTTTATTTTATTTTAATCCGTTATTTAATTCTTTAATTAAATGTATTATAATCCGCTACCATATATCTAATTTATAAATTCCATAGGCTACCAAACAAGTTTCATCTTTAACCAATCACAGTTTAAACTAGAATCATCGTGTTAAAATTTCTCCTCTGTCTATTTTCCCTTGCAGGGTAACCAATGTGTTGTTTTGCAGAATCCCACGCATGCGCAAATATCATTTTAAAATTAAACGCATCCCCATACATTTACTAAATAGATCGCTCAAAACCATTTCATTTAATTTTAATCGTCTTATTTTAATTAATTATACTCCGTCAACATATATTTGATCTATAAATGTACTACATCTCGCCAAATAGTTTCCCGTTCAAATAACAGTTACTTTAACGATTTTAAAAGATTCATGTCCAACTTTCCTTCCCGATAGCTATTACACCCCTGCAAAGAAACCCCAAAGACCTCTGACCTTAAGCCACCATTTTGTTTTGGAGGCTCAGCGCCACCTCATGTCGTAGTTTTTAGCCCCGTAAAATCACACGCACATGCGCACAACCCCTTAAGCCCATGCTGACCACACAATAGACCGATAGCATTACGCTACAGCGTCACTATTTTATACGTTATACTCCCACAATTACACATAACAGAGCTCACATTTGCGTAGAACTTTCAGTTCCATCACATACAAACAAGTTTAAGAGGCTTTAATCCATCGCAGTGGACCTCTAAGGTTACAGTTATCATGTAGCACACAACACACTTAGCATTTAGCAGTCAGCCATTGCTAACTGCTGCCTACAACATGTAACAAAACCCAGCATTGCGTTCCTTTAATTGAGTACTGTTTCGTTTGCCCTAAATTTATTCTGCCGTGGATATGGCTATTTCAGTGAGCGATCCCCCCCAATGCAACTATCCCGTCGAACAGAAGTTGAGTAAGCCATCCCCAAGAAATGTCCCACCAACCCCCAGTCCCAGACTGAACCTGAACACTCCTAACGCATGTCCAGGATTTTGGCCCACCCTGCGGTCGCCCCGTTCGTAACGAGGGCTTATCTAAACCTGCAATGCTCTAAAAATGTATACATATCTTGGCCCCGACTGTTCTTGACTTACTATTCAAGCAACACATCTCTATAAACAATTTTTAAAATTTGTATTATGATTAGCCAGACCCCAGTCATCAGCAAAAACACCACCTAAGGCACAGTCATAAGGGTACATTCCTCCAGTGTACACAAGCAGGAACAAAACCAACCACTTAGCTGTGTTTGGTCGGGTCATGACTCCAAACCAAAGTTAGCTTGAGTTAGCTCGGCGACTCCAAATGCAGCAAAGAAGGATTGCATCATCCCTCCTGGCAAGCTCGCCATTATGTCGTATATGATGAATGTTGGTCGTCCTTGCTGATGAACAAAAGGGAGTCTGCTCATACTGAACATTGATCATAAGGTTTATTCAGATCACAAGCTTCAGCATGAGTAACAGGTGACATGACACCCGGAGAGCAGTGTCCTCCAATTCCAATGTCTGCTCTGACCTATCTTCTTCGTGTACCCCTATTTATAACCAATGCAACAAGATGGCTCCCTCTGCTGGCCAGTTTACAATACACTTCCTGTCTATTATATGTTACATTATACTAACAACCAACATTCCATTTCGTCATGAAAAACATTTAACAAAAGGCATAATCTTCAGATACGATAGTTTAACCACAGCAAGGTGACTGGGAACATGGACGTGAACAAACAGACCAGCTATGCCCTCCGTAAGGAAATCAAACAGGCAAAACGACAGTAAGTGGAGTCGCAATTCAACGACTCAGACAGAAGAAGTATGTGGCAGGGACTATAGACAATCACAGACTACAAAAGGAAAACCAGCCACGTCACCGACACCAACGCCTTGCTCCCGGACAAGCTAAACACCTTCACCTGCTTTGAGGAAAACACAGTGGGCCACTGCCGCTCATTGGGACCGTGAGCTCTTGTTCTCCGTGGCTGACGTGAGAAAGACATTAACCCTCACAAGGCTGCCGGCCCAGACGCCATCCCTAGCCGCGTCCTCCGAGCAAGCGCAGACCAGCTGGCTGGAGTGTTTACGGACATTTTCAATCTCTCCCTATCCCAGTCTGTTGTCCCCACTTGCTTCAAGATGTCCACCATTGTTCCTGTACCCAAGGAAGCGAAGGTAACTGAACTAAATGCCTATCGCCCCGTAGCACTCACTTCTGTCATCATGAAGTGCTTTGAGAGGCTAGTTAAGGATCATATCACCTCCACCTTACCTGTCACCCTAGACCCACAGCAATTTGCATACCGCCCCAACAGATCCACGGATGACGCAATCGCCATTGCACTGCACACTGCCGTATCTCATCTGGAGAAAATAAATACCTATGTAAGAATGCTGTTCATTGACTACAGCTCAGCCTTCAACACCATAACGCCCTCCAAGCTCATCATTAAGCTCGAGGCCCTGGGTCTGAACCCCGTCTTGAGCACTGGGTCCTGGACTTCCTGACGAGCTGCCCCCAGGTGGTGAAGGTAGACAACAACACCTCCGCTACGCTGAGGTGAAATTCAAAGTTCCAACCATTTTAAACGTGTAGCTGCCGCTTTCACGTTTTCTGGTCTGATGTGTTAATTAATAATCCCTCCTTTATAAACTCTGCTCGAAAGGGGGCGGTTCCGTCAGGCTGACACGCTCTCTGACCTCGCTTTGGGCGGTGACTAGCAACTGTGCAACGTTATGAAAAACTATTATCTCTTAGAGCTTCTCAAATCACATCCCTCTCTTAACGAAAATACTTTCATCATGTTTCATATTACATGCACAACGTAGTGGGTATACTTTCCAAATTACAGTATTTCCTTTATAACATTTTTAATTACATCACAAAATAACAACCCAATTGACAGTAGTGTTCTATAGATCATTCTAACCATTCCCCACGTTCTATGTTAGAAATAAACCACTTTTCCAATCTTTTTGGCCCTAAACAAAGATCAAACAGCAAAAACATATACATGATCAAATACAAATCTTAGAATCAACTATTAAAGACTACCAGAACCCACTGGATTCTCCAATTACATTGAATGAACTACAGGACAAAATACAAACCCTCCAACCCAAAAAGGCCTGTGGTGTTGATGGTATCCTAAATGAAATGATAAAATATACAGACCACAAATTCCAATTGGCCATACTTAAACTCTTTAACATCATCCTTAGCTCTGGCATCTTCCCCAATATTTGGAACCAGGGACTGATAACCCCAAATTTGACCCCAATAACTACCGTGGGATATGTGTCAACAGCAACCTTGGGAAAATCCTATGCATTGTCATTAACAGCAGACTCGTACATTTCCTCAGTGAAAACAATGTACTGACAAATGTCAAATTGGCTTTTTACCAAATTACCGTACGACAGACATTTTACATTTTAGTCATTTAGCAGACGCTCTTATCCAGAGCGACTTACAGTTAGTGAGGGCATACATTTTCATACTGGCCCCCCGGGGGAATCGAACCCACAACCCTGGCGTTGCAAGAGCCATGCTCTACCAACTGACCATATATTCACCCTGACTGACAAAGAAACAAAACAAAACGAAGGCAAAATTCTTCTCATACTTTGTTGGTTTCAAAAAAGCCTTTGACTCAATTTGGATTCAGGGTCTTCTAATTTGGATTCAGGGTCTTCTAATTTGGATTCAGGGTCTTCTAATTTGGATTCAGGGTCTTCTAATTTGGATTCAGGGTCTTCTAATTTGGATTCAGGGTCTTCTAATTTGGATTCAGGGTCTTCTATACAAATTGATGGAAAGTGGTGTTGGGGTGAAAACATACGACATTATAAAATCCACCGGTACCCCCCTGTATATATAGCCTCCCTACTGCACCTTTACCCCCCTGTATATATAGCCTCCCTACTGCACCTTTACCCCCCTGTATATATAGCCTCCCTACTGCACCGGTACCCCCCTGTATATATAGCCTCCCTACTGCACCTTTACCCCCCTGTATATATAGCCTCCCTACTGTTATTTTATTTTACTTCTGCTCTTTTTTTCTCAACACATTTTTTGTTGTTGTTTTATTTTAACTTTTTTGTTAAAAATAAATGCACTGTTGGTTAAGGGCTGTAAGCATTTCACTGTAATGTCTGCACCTGTTGTATTCGGCACATGTGGCCAATAAAATTTGATTTGATTTGATTTGATTGGTTCTGCTCAGGTATTGCCGGGCATATGTGACCAAACTGCGGCCTAGGGCTTCCCCCTGCTCCCTCCAGTGTGTGTGTGCTGGCCCTGTCAATCCCTCTTCTCATGAACACACTTTTGTATTTTGTATTCATTACGGATCACCATTAGTGGCTGCCAAGGCAACAGCTACTCTTCCTGGGGTCCAACCACAATTTACATACAATAAAACAATCCATAACACAACACCTTATTACACACTACTCTACCATAACATATTTACAATACAAAATCACTAATACAGCAAAATAACAATATTAAAATGTGTGTGTGTAGAGTGCGTGTGTTAGCATGTGTTTGCGAATGCTGTGTGTGTGTGTCTCTTCACAGTCCGCGCTGTTCCATAAAGTGTAGTTTTATCTGTTTTTTAAATCTGATATTACTGCTTGAATGAGTTACCTGATGTGGAATAGAGTTCCATGTAGTCATGGCTCTATGTAGTACTGTGTGCCTCCCATAGTCTGTTCTGGACTTGGGGACTGTGAAGAGACCTCTGGTGGCATGTCTCGTGGGGTATGCATGGGTGTCCGAGCTGTGTGCCAGCATTCCAAACAGACAGCTCGGTACATTCACCATGTCAATACCTCTTAAAAAAACAAGCAGTGATGAAGTCAATCTCTCTTCCACTCTAAGCCAGGAGAGATTGACATGCATGTCATTAATGTTAGCTCTCCGTTTACTTTTAAGGGCCAGTCGTGCTGCCCTGTTCTGAGCGAACTGTAATTTTCCCAAGTCCCTCTTTGTGGCACCTGACCACACTACTGAACAGTAGTCCAGGTGCGACAAAACTAGGGCCTGTAGGACCTGCCTTGTTGATAGTGCTGTTAAGAAGGGCCTGTAGGACCTGCCTTGTTGATAGTGCTGTTAAGAAGGCAGAGCAGCGCTTAATTATGGACGTGTTGATGACTCAACATTAAACACACCAGCTACCACAGCAAGTGAAATCATTGCAACACTTAATAAAGAGATGCATTTAGTTTCAGAATGGATGGCAATAAATAAGTTAGTCCTAAATGTTTCAAAAACTAAAGCATTGTTTTTGGTACAAATCATTCAATAAACCCTAAACCTCAACTAAATCTTTTAATAAATAATGTGTAAATTGAGCAAGTTGAGGAGACTAAACTGCTTGGAGTAACCCTGGATTGTAAACTGTCATGGTCAAAACATATTGATACAACAGTAGCTAAGATGGGGAGAAGTCTGTCCATAATAAAGCGCTGCTCTGCCTTCTTAACAACACTATCAACAAGGCAGGTCCTACAGGCCCTAGTTTTGTCGCACCTGGACTACTGTTCAGTCGTGTGGTCAGGTGCCACAAAGAGGGGCTTAAAAAAATTACAATTGGCCCAGAACAGGGCAGCACGGCTGGCCCTTGGATGTACACAGAGAGCTAACATTAATAATATGCATGTCAATCTCTCCTATTTAAGGAAGATGGCGCCATATTGGATGGCGCCATATTGGATGGCTGCCGTTCTGCGAGCTCCGACCCAATTTAGCTATTTTGTGATTATTTTGTCATTTATTTGTACTTTATTTTCACGAAATGTATCCTTTTATTTCTTACTACCGACAGGAATTCTTGAACATCAGATCAGCAGTTACTGACCCCAGTTCCAGCTTCGACTTCGACTCATCTGCCCTGGGAACTTTCTGTAATTCCAACCCAAGAGGAAACGCCGGCGTTACAGAGGCAAGAGGGGGGATCCTTAGGAGATTACGGCGAAGGGAGAACCGGCCACCTCTTTCCTCTATTCTACTGGCTGATGACCTCCGATCACGGATTTGCTACCAACGGGACTCTGCAATATTCTCTGCTTTTCAGAAACATGGCTCTCGGACAAGGTACCCCCCATGGCTATCCAACTCGATGGATTCTCCATTCACCGCGTGGACAGGACAGTTTAGTCAGGGAAATCGAGGAGGGGAGGGGTTTGCCTCCTCATCAACAACAACTGGTGTGCTGACTCGAGCGCGGTGGAAGTGTTGACCCATTGTTCAACTGTCTTTGAATACCTGATGGTCAAATGCCAACCCTTTACCTCCCAAGGGAGTTTTCAGCTGTTATTGTGACTGTTGTATACATTCCACCTCAGGACAAGAAAAATAACAAGCTGGCGCTTAAGAAACTGTACGAGGCTAAAACCAAGAAGGAAAACGTATATCCAGAGGCTGCTTTTCTGGATGCCGGCGATTTTATTTCTGTCATTAAGATCTTTCCCGACATGACTGCTGAAACGACCAGAAAGAGAGCCCTGTTTAATAATATCACCTACGTGAGGCAGAGATCCAGCACAGGCTAATTCACCCTGTCACATTGATCATCACCTTCCAAGGAGCTACCAAAACCTTTCTGAACCACTCTGTGCAGCACGTAATACTCCGACGCATGTCTTGTGTTCAAGAACCTAATTGGCCTGGCTCCTCCCCCTCCACTTAGTACTTTAGTCAAACAGAAAACCCAAACCCACAGCAGCAGATCCACAAGGTCTGCCATGAGAGGTGACTGTATAGTTCCCTTAAGGAAAAGCACCTTTAGTCAATCTGCTTTCTCTGTGCGAGCTTCCCATATCTGGAACAAACTGCCATCAGACACACACAACTGCCCCACCTATCACCCCTTCACAATAACATAAAGACATGGCTGAAGGCCAATCAGACCAGTGATCATAAAGACATGGCTGAAGGCCAATCAGACCAGTGAACATAAAGACATGGCTGAAGGCCAATCAGACCAGTGATCATAAAGACATGGCTGAAGGCCAATCAGACCAGTGAACATAAAGACATGGCTGAAGGCCAATCAGACCAGTGAACATAAAGACATGGCTAAAGGCCAATCAGACCAGTGAACATAAAGACATGGCTGAAGGCCAATCAGACCAGTGATCATAAAGACATGGCTGAAGGCCAATCAGACCAGTGAACATAAAGACATGGCTGAAGGCCAATCAGACTAGTGATCATAAAGACATGGCTGAAGGCCAATCAGACCAGTGAACATAAAGACATGGCTGAAGGCCAATCAGACCAGTGAACATAAAGACATGGCTGAAGGCCAATCAGACCAGTGAACATAAAGACATGGCTGAAGGCCAATCAGACCAGTGAACATAAAGACATGGCTAAAGGCCAATCAGACCAGTGAACATAAAGACATGGCCAATCAGACCAGTGAACATAAAGACATGGCTGAAGGCCAATCAGACCAGTGAACATAAAGACATGGCTGAAGGCCAATCAGACCAGAGAACATAAAGACATGGCTGAAGGCCAATCAGACCAGTGAACATAAAGACATGGCTGAAGGCCAATCAGACCAGTGAACATAAAGACATGGCTGAAGGCCAATCAGACCAGTGAACATAAAGACATGGCTGAAGGCCAATCAGACCAGTGAACATAAAGACATGGCTGAAGGCCAATCAGACCAGTGAACATAAAGACATGGCTGAAGGCCAATCAGACCAGTGAACATAAAGACATGGCTGAAGGCCAATCAGACCAGTGAACATAAAGACATGGCTGAAGGCCAATCAGACCAGTGAACATAAAGACATGGCTAAAGGCCAATCAGACCAGTGAACATAAAGACATGGCTGAAGGCCAATCAGACCAGTGAACATAAAGACATGGCTGAAGGCCAATCAGACCAGTGAACATAAAGACATGGCTGAAGGCCAATCAGACTTCTGCGTGCTACGTGTTGCTTGTCCTATGTTCTCTGTCTGCGTGCTACGTGTTGCTTGTCCTATGTAGCTATGTCTGAGTGCTACGTGTTGCTTGTCCTATGTTCTCTGTCTGCGTGCTACGTGTTGCTTGTCCTATGTAGCTCTGTCTGTGTGCTACGTGTTGCTTGTCCTATGTTCTCTGTCTGCGTGCTACGTGTTGCTTGTTCTATGTTGCTCTGTCTGTCTGCATGCTACGTGTTACTTGTCCTATGTTTCTCTGTCTGTCTGCGTGCTACATGTTGCTTGTTCTATGTTTCTCTGTCTGTCTGCATGCTACGTGTTGCTTGTCCTATGTTGTTCTGTCTGTCTGCATGCTACGTGTTGCTTGTCCCATGTTGTTCTGTCTGTCTGCATGTTACGTGTTGCTTGTCCTATGTTGTTCTGTCTGTCTGCATGCTACGTGTTGCTTGTCCTATGTTGCTCTGTCTGTCTGCGTGCTACGTGTTGCTTGTCTTTGTTTCTCTGTCTGTCTGCATGCTACGTGTTGCTTGTTCTATGTTTCTCTGTCTGTCTGCATGCTACGTGTTGCTTGTTCTATGTTTCTCTGTCTGTCTGCGTGCTACGTGTTGCTTGTTCTATGTTGCTCTGTTTGTCTGCGTGCTACGTGTTGCTTGTCTTTGTTTCTCTGTTTGTCTGCGTGCTGCGTGTTGCTTGTTCTATGTTTCTCTGTCTGGCTGAGTGCTACGTGTTGCTTGTCCTATGTTTCTTTATCTGTCTGCGTGCTATGTGTTGCTTGTCCTATGTTTCTCTGTCTGTCTGCATGGTACGTGTTGCTTGTTCTATGTTTCTCTGTCTGTCTGCATGCTACGTGTTGCTTGTTCTATGTTTCTCTGTCTGTCTGTGTGCTACGTGTTGCTTGTTCTATGTTTCTCTGTTTTTCTGCATGCTACGTGTTGCTTGTTCTATGTTGTTCTGTCTGTCTGCATGCTACGTGTTGCTTGTACTATGTTGCTCTGTCTGTCTGCGTGCTACATGTTGCTTGTCCTATGTTTCTCTGTCTGTCTGCGTGCTACGTGTTGCTTGTTCTTTGTTTCTCTGTTTGTCTGCATGCTACGTGTTGCTTGTCTATGTTGTTCTCTCTGTCTGCATGCTACGTGTTGCTTGTCCTATGTTAATCTGTCTGTCTGCGTGCTACGTGTTGTTTGTCCTATGTTGCTCTGTCTGTCTGCGTGCTACGTGTTGCTTGTCCTATGTTGCTCTGTCTGTCTGTGTGCTACGTGTTGCTTGTCCTATGTTGCTCTGTCTGTCTATGTGCTACGTGTTGCTTTACCTATGTTGTTCTGTCTGTCTGCGTGCTACGTGTTGCTTGTTCTATGTTTCTCTGTCTGTCTGCGTGCTACGTGTTGCTTGTCCTCTGTTTCTCTGTCTGTCTGCATGCTACGTGTTGCTTGTTCTATGTTGCTGTGTTTGTCTGCGTGCTACATTTAGCTTGTTCTATGTTGCTCTGTCTGTCTGCGTGCTACGTGTTGCTTGTTCTTTGTTGCTCTGTCTGTCTGCGTGCTACGTGTTGCTTGTTCTATGTTGCCCTGACTGTGTGCTACGTGTTGCTTGTTCTATGCTTCTCTGTCTGTCTGCGTGCTACGTGTTGCTTGTCCTATGTTTCTCTGTTTGTCTGCATGCTACGTGTTGCTTCTCCTATGTTGCTCTGTCTGTCTGCGTGCTAAGTGTTGCTTGTCCAATGTTGCTCTGTCTGTGTGCTACGTGTTGCTTGTTCTATGCTTCTCTGTCTGTCTGCGTGCTACGTGTTGCTTGTCCTATGTTTCTCTGTTTGTCTGCATGCTACGTGTTGCTTGTCCTATGTTACTCTGTCTGTCTGCGTGCTAAGTGTTGCTTGTCCAATGTTGCTCTGTCTGTGTGATACGTTTTGCTTGTTCTATGTTTCTCTGTCTGTCTGCGTGCTACGTGTTGCTTGTTCTATGTTGCTCTGTTTGTCTGCGTGCTACATGTTGCTTGGCTTTGTTTCTCTGTCTGTCTGTGTGCTACGTGTTGCTTGTCCTATGTTGCTCTGTCTGTCTGTGTGCTACGTGTTGCTTGTCCTATGTTGCTCTGTCTGTCTGCGTGCTACGTGTTGCTTGTCCTATGTTGCTCTGTCTGTCTGCGTGCTACGTGTTGCTTGTCCTATGTTGCTCTGTCTGTCTGCGTGCTATGTGTTATTTGTCCTATGTAGCTCTGTCTGTCTAAGTGCTACGTGTTGCTTGTCCTATGATGCTCTGTCTGTCTGCGTGCTACGTGTTGCTTGTCCTATGTTGCTCTGTCTGTCTGTGTGCTACGTGTTGCTTGTCCTATGTTTCTCTGTCTGTTTGCGTGCTACGTGTTTCTTGTCCTATGTTGCTCTGTCTGTCTGTGTGCTAAGTGTTGCTTGTCCTATGTTGCTCTATCTGTCTGCGTGCTACGTGTTGCTTGTCCTATGTTCCTCTGTCTGTCTGCGTGCTACGTGTTGCTTGTCCTATGTTGTTCTGTCTGTCTGCAAGCTACATGTTGCTTGTTCTATGTTGCTCTGTTTGTCTGCGTGCTACGTGTGGCTTTTCTATGTTTCTCTGTCTGTGTGCTACGTGTTGCTTGTCCTATGTTTCTCTGTCTGCATGCTATGTGTTGCTTGTCCTATGTTCTCTGTCTGCATGCTACGTGTTGCTTGTTCTATGTTTCTCTGTCTGTCTGCATGCTACGTGTTGCTTGTCCTATGTTTCTCTGTCTGTCTGCATGCTACGTGTTGCTTGTTCTATGTTTCTCTGTCTGTCTGCATGCTACGTGTTGCTTGTCCTATGTTGCTCTGTCTGTCTGCTACGTGTTGCTTGTCCTATGTTCTCTGTCTGCATGCTACCTGTTGCTTGTCCTATGTTTCTCTGTCTGTCTGCTATGTGAAGCTTGTCCTATGTTTCTCTGTCTGTCTGCATGCTACGTGTTGCTTGTTCAATGTTCTCTGTCTGCCTGCTATGTGTTGCTTGTCCTATGTTCTCTGTCTGCATGCTACGTGTTGCTTGTCCTATGTTTCTCTGTCTGTCTGCTATGTGAAGCTTGTCCTATGTTGCTCTGTCTGTCTGCATGCTACGTGTTGCTTGTTCAATGTTCTCTGTCTGCGTGCTACGTGTTGCTTGTCCTATGTTGCTCTGTCTGTCTGCGTGCTACGTGTTGCTTGTCCTATGTAGCTCTGTCTGTCTGCGTGCTACGTGTTGCTTGTCCTATGATGCTCTGTCTGTCTGCGTGCTACGTGTTGCTTGTCCTATGTTGCTCTGTCTGTCTGTGTGCTACGTGTTGCTTGTCCTATGTTTCTCTGTCTGTTTGCGTGCTACGTGTTTCTTGTCCTATGTTGCTCTGTCTGTCTGTGTGCTAAGTGTTGCTTGTCCTATGTTGCTCTATCTGTCTGCGTGCTACGTGTTGCTTGTCCTATGTTCCTCTGTCTGTCTGCGTGCTACGTGTTGCTTGTCCTATGTTGTTCTGTTTGTCTGCAAGCTACATGTTGCTTGTTCTATGTTGCTCTGTTTGTCTGCGTGCTACGTGTGGCTTTTATATGTTTCTCTGTCTGCGTGCTACGTGTTGCTTGTTCTATGTTTCTCTGTCTGTGTGCTACGTGTTGCTTGTCCTATGTTTCTCTGTCTGCATGCTACGTGTTGCTTGTCCTATGTTCTCTGTCTGCATGTTACGTGTTGCTTGTTCTAGGTTTCTCTGTCTGTCTGCATGCTACGTGTTGCTTGTCCTATGTTTCTCTGTCTGTCTGCATGCTACGTGTTGCTTGTTCTATGTTTCTCTGTCTGTCTGCATGCTACGTGTTGCTTGTCCTATGTTGCTCTGTCTGTCTGCTACGTGTTGCTTGTCCTATGTTCTCTGTCTGCATGCTACCTGTTGCTTGTCCTATGTTTCTCTGTCTGTCTGCTATGTGAAGCTTGTCCTATGTTTCTCTGTCTGTCTGCATGCTACGTGTTGCTTGTTCAATGTTCTCTGTCTGCCTGCTACGTGTTGCTTGTCCTATGTTCTCTGTCTGCATGCTACGTGTTGCTTGTTCAATGTTCTCTGTCTGCCTGCTACGTGTTGCTTGTCCTATGTTCTCTGTCTGCATGCTACGTGTTGCTTGTCCTATGTTTCTCTGTCTGTCTGCTACGTGTTGCTTGTCTTTGTTTCTCTGTCTGTCTGCATGCTACGTGTTGCTGGTGTGGTATCGAAATAACGATGCTAATTATGCTGTGATGATAAGAAATCCGCTGACACTGTCCTTGATTATAATAGTTTATTACATCAAAGATTTCAGCGTAAATTTACAGACTCCTGCAGACATCTGTAGAACAACTGACCCAATCTCTAATATGTTGTTTCTCCCCGTCCTTTGTTCCAACCATGGTATTTATAATCTGTAACATGATATGGGTGGTACTCCATTAGACCAATCCCTGGCCTTCACATAACAGACTCTCCTCTGTTTTAGGGGGCCCCTATAGTAATGCTTTCCCGATGCTTCCACAAGCTGAGTCAACTTCCTCTAACACACCATTTGCAAACGTCAGCAAAGTCATAAACTGTTTAGATACTACATATTTCCCCCCTTCGAGACTAATTAAGTCTCGAAAACAAATAGAATAGGATTATGACAAATAACAATTTTTCTTATTGAGTAACTTTAGCAATAAACCAAAATGTATGGAGAGTAAACACATTTTTCTATGGAGTGTAAATAAATTTCTATGAAATATGAACAAATCTTTATGGCGTGTGAGAGCGAAAAACCTGTCTGGCAGCTTTCTTTCCAAATATACATCAATCAATCAAGACAGTAAAATTCTCTCACGGCCCCTCTGCCCCAGGCAACCACCTAAGTACTCCAGATCAATTCATAAATCTTTATCAATGCATTTTAAACTATGATGCAATTGAATACACATGAAAGCCTCAAAACAAAATACAATCAAACTTGTCCACATTCAGGCTGGTCGACCCATCGGACCCTCCTGTGGATTCTCTCTATCCCTGCCTAGACCCAATATCCCTAAGCATCCACGAAAAAACTAAAACATCTGAGGTCCCCACATGTACCCAACAACAGAAAATATCATTCTTCAGAAATTAATACAGAAAGAATATGACACAAATTATGTATTACACATGCAAATATGTCTATATATCATTGCAGACACTGGAATGTAGTCCACTACACTGCATCTCCTCAGCAGTGTCGACTTTCAATGCAACATCGATGATGGAATCTGAACATTTCCACACCTTCCTTGTTCCACTTCCTCCAGTCCATTCATATTGTCCATGTTTGAGTATTTGAATCCCCTCTACACATTCCCCCATATGCTTCTGGAAGAAAAGAAAACACCAACCAGTATCTTTTGCAAAACAACACATGCAAATTAAAACATCAATATCAACAAAAATATAAAAATGATATACAAAATGAATCACATTCCATTTCCCCCCTTTGATTCATAAGAAAATACTAAATATCACAATAATATGTAAAGACGTGAACAATTATCTCTCCACGTGGGAGGAATGTCACCACCCCCACATCTCTCACATCTACAAGGAAGATGAGCTGTACCACCCATCCTAACCCTAATGACAGTCTTTTCCTCTAAAATTGGTGTTGGAGCGATTTTCTGAGGCGCCATTGTAATCAAATGTGATACATTTATAGCTTTAATAACTGTCAATGTTGAAAGAGTTGAATTGCTTCTCACTGTTGTTGTATTAGGCTGAAGTGTTGATGTCATTGTTGTTGATTCATCTATTTTCCCTACAGCTTGGAGCTCTTTACTTATATTTCCATCTATCACCACTAGTGTCACTACATTAACTCTCAGTCCCAACTCTAATCCCTCACTTTCAAACTGTGGATTATAAAAAATACATTTATAATCACCTTGATCCTCCTGCTGGGAATTGTACACATAGAGACTACAATCACCCTCAATCTTCAGTCTTCTCTTATCATTCAGCAACGCATACTTTCTCAATGTAACTGCTCCTAACAGATCTAAACTCCTGCCATAGCTATCTTCCCACTGAACTCTAAATTTCCCTTCACCACTGTTCTCTCTTGTGCACTGACATGGAAGCTGAGCTGACTTTCCTAGAGTTACTTCAACCCTAGTTTTCGTAACGTTTTGGTCTGACTTTTCTCCTAGCTGGTCTGGGCCTACTTTGTCTAACCAAATCACCAGCTTCTCCTGTAACAGAGTTGCCCTTGGTGATCTCCACTGTTTCACATTCCACTGAAATATTCCCTGTTGTTTCTGGGACGTATTGAAAATCAATGTCCACAAATCTCCTTTCCTTTCCATCCATTGCAGAGTCATCTCTGGCATCATCAGAAGTGTAAAAATTATCATCAATGTTGTCCACAACATGGACAATCTCTCCTTCTGGGTTTTGACTCTGGATATTGTCATGCATCCCTCCTTCTGCCTGTTCTCCCCTATCTTCATCCTGCTCTCTTGAGCCTTCAACATCCTGTCTCTCTGTGCGTGGCACCTCTTCTCCAGGCGCTTTAACACAATGTGACAAATGATACCACGTTGGAGACCCTTTAACCTGGACAGCTGTTCCAGTACTACGAACAACTTCAAATGGTCCTTCACGACGTTCGTTATACCACTTCCTTCTAAATACCTTCACGAACACCTTGTCCCCAGGTTGCACTGTACTCCTTTTTTGCTCATCAAGCTTCTCCTGCACCTCTTCTTATCTTTGCCTGTCAGAAACATATGTGGACAACTTTTAATGAAAATTGGCCATATATGTAACGTACGCTCTCATTACATCTTCCAAAAGAGCCAAGCTTGGACCCTTTCCGCTTGTTCGCAAACAAGGCGTAGGCATCCTTCTTCCTGTGACCAGTTCATGGGGTGTCATACGTAGATCACGCAACTCACTTGAGCGACACACCATTAATGCTAAAGGAAGCGCCGCTATCCAGTTTAGACCCGTGTGCTGACAAATTTTGACAATGCGATTTTTCAAGACACCGTTCATTTTTTCACAAATCCCTTGACTTTGTGGGTGATAAACTGCTCCAAGACGTTGCTTAATTCCCAATTTTTGCATCATCAATTTCACTGATTTATCCACAAATTCCTTCCCATTATCTGAGGATATTCAATCGGGTAGTCCCCACCTGCTTATGACTTCTTTACACAAGAACTTGGCAACCGATTGAGCAAATTTTCGCTTGGTTGGACATCTTATACACCTCTTGGTGTAGGAATGTAACCAAGAATAACAGTCACACCCCTGCAAACATTATTTTTCAGACAGATTGTGCACCTGCCTATGACATAGTCAACCTGTTCAAGCAAATATGGTGCCCAAAAACCATACTCCTTTGTGATCTTTCTCCTAACCTCCCCCCTTGCAACATGAGCTAACCCATGTGCTTCCTGAATCATCAGACCTAATAGGTCTAGAGGCACTACTATCAACCCCTCATGGTTTCTCCAAAGACAACAAAGGATTGCTACTCTGAGGATTTTGTTGTTGTCCTTAAAACAGCTGCTTTCGAAAGTCCTTTAATTTGTGGTTCAATCCCTTGGATTGCTTCAACTTTCAATGGATGCTCCTGGTCGAAGTTCAACTTTCACCGGTTGGGCTGATTTCACAAGTCCAATATCGGTACTGTGTTGAGACCACAAACATTCTTGAACTTGTTGCAACATCTCCTCTTTCATAGGGTCTGAATCCATCTTCACACTGCAAATAGATTCATGTGTCATCCGTACAGCTTGTGGCTCTCCTTGTCCTTGAGCCGAAATCATTATTTTGAGAAATCGCTGATCTTCTCTCCTCCAAATCGCCAAATTCTCTTTCATCGGTACGAAAACAGCTTTCTCTGCTTCTGTCATAATTTCTCCTATTTGCTTCTGCTCATAGCCTTCAGAAACCAACAAGGTCACATGTGGCACACTCTTCTCAATCTCCAATTCTTTATCCAGATAATCGTCTGTGTTTATCTTCATAGCTGCTCCTTGTGGTCCTAAAATTATGCAACATGAGCTGAGTTGAACTTTCTTTGGTTGATGACTCAACCATTCCTCTGAGTTCGATTGGGCAGCCTTCTTGAAATACTTGAGCGTACAATGAAATTGATATTCCGGAAGCCTCGCATCTGGCATATTTGCCACAATAAATTTCTCCCATATCTTAGCCTGCTTCAAAAAATCTTCACTGAGATTTCCAATCCAGAATACTGAAGAAGAATCCATCTCTGTCATCATCAACAATTGGTAAAACTTTTCCTTTGGCACTTCTACCAGACAGCCGCCTGGTGTACATTTTATTGTACAGTTCAACTTACACAATGCATCTCTTCCCAACAATGCAATAGGTGTATGTTCTGATACCAGTATGGGTATTGTAATTTTCTGATTTTTATAGCAGAGCTCAATTGGTTCCGTAAGAGGAATCTACTGTTTCACTCCCTCAAATCCAATTGTCCTAATTAGTTGATTGGACATAATGAGATGTGTAGCATCTTCAGGCCGAACACAGCTAAAAGCAGCTCCGCTATCCGCCATCACTTCCAATGGTCGGTTGTTTATTTTCACCTCAATTGTAGGATATTTTTCTGGTCCTGATGCTACCAGCTGACACCCCCCTTTCGGATCTTCTGGGCACCCCTAGAATCCTTGCTCCGGGCCCCTATAAGGGTTCACCGGTCCTCCAGATGATCTTGACTGGCCCCTGTATCTTCCTCTGAAATTCCCTCTGGTGTTTCCTCCTGGCCCATTACACTCACGGGCAAATTTACACTCACGGGCAAAGTGACCATCCTGTCCACAATTATAACACACTTCTGAAGATTGCTGGAAGTATGGCTTAAATCTTCCTCCTCTTCCTCTTCCTAAGCCTTCTCGTCCTCTTCCTCTCCAATTCTGTGTCTGTCCAGAGACTGGCTGTGGATATGAAACAACTGGTACCACTATTGGTTGCTGGTACACTTGCGGTTGGAACTGGTCCGGTTGAAGCTGTGGCAGTGATTGTTGATTTGGTGCACACTGATTCTGCATAACCAAAGCTTGTTTCTTCTCCTTCTTATTCTCCATCAGTTGTATTTGATTGAGTTTTCTGAGAGTTTCTTGGTCCTGTTCTTTCTGGTTGTGTTCCTTTTTTCCTGTACAGATCCACTTGATGGGCTATCTGATCTGTATAGACACCTTTTGTCATGCTTCCAAGTCCAACCACCTCTGCCAGTTTGCTCCTTACTGGTGAGGGCAGTCCCATCTGCAGTTTAGCTCTCAAAATTGACTGCTCAATTTGACTCACATCTGGATCATTTCCGGTAATATTTCTCCACACTTGATGAACTCTTGACACATAGGCTCTCGGATTTTCTTGTTGTCCTAGTGGGTCAATCAGAATGTTGTCAGGATGCACATTTGTTGGAAACGTATCTTTCAGTGCTCTCCACAGCCGATTTCTACATGCAGCCAACAATTCAGGATCATTCACCGCAGTCCCCACATATCTATTAAGTCTAGCTCTCTGAAAAATGTATTCCATATCTGGAATCCCAAGGAGATTAGCCAAAAGTCTCTTAATGTCTCCTATGGCAGACTGTTCCCACCGTAATTTCTTCCAATTTTGAAATCCAAGGATATGCTCCATCTTGAAGAGTAGGCAGCTTCTCAAATATATCTGACATATCGGTATTCTGCAAAGGCTTATACTCCAGGTTCTGTCCTCGATTTATCACTGGCATCATCTTCTTACTTGTGCCCTCTTTCCTTGGCCTCAATGTATACTTCTTCTCCAATTCTTGGGATCCTTTTCTCAGCAGTTTTTTCTTCTATATCTTCAGCTTCTTGAGTTGTTCTTCCAGTTCTCTTACTTCTTCTAAATTATTCGCCTTATCCAGGCATGATACGCATCGGTCTATATCTATTTCTATTTCTTCTGTGCTAATCATTGTAGGATAAAATCCTCTTGAATATGAAGCACCTTTAATCTCCAAATCTTTATTGCTGTCTTCATCTTCACTTTCATCAGAACTCGAATCTCTTGTATTCTACTTCTTCCATCATCCATCACCCCTTATTTCCGCTCTGGCCAACCTCCGTCTGATCACAGGGTCATATCCACCCATGATCTCTTTTGAATCACTCTGATCATCATCATCATCATCTTCAAGTTCCATCCTCCTGAACCTCACTCCACCTTTAGTTTCCAGACATCTCGTTTTCTTCTTACTTTTGGAGTTTGGATTCATCTTTATGGTCGTTTCTGCTTGTTCTCTTTCTATTATTCGTTCATCTTCATGTCTGATGCAATAATCACCCTCCTGAATGATCACTGGAAGCTGAGGATAGACGTCCTTAAACTTGACTTCTTTCTCATAAGGTGGGGGTCTTTTTGCTGAATCCGTATGTGAGAAAGGTGTATTGACTTCTGCCATTAGTTTTTCTGTCACCTTCACCTCTTTTGCCATTTTCTCTATACCTCTGTTTCTTTTCTTGTTGGTATCTGTTATCAGTTTTTGTCCTTCATTTTCAAACAGCTTAAGAACACCCAGCTCTCTTTGTCTCTTTTCTTTACGTTGTTCCCTTTTTTCCCCCTTCTTTTGATCTATAAATTGACACAAGCACTTTCATTATGTTGATGACGTCAGGGTTAAGAGTCCCTTCCACTGGCCATGGTTGTTCAATGTCAGGCCAACGTTTATTCCATTTTCCAGATAACCTTGCAATACCATTAACTAGAGGATTACTATTTTCTACTACATCAACAGGAGTAATTACTTTCATAGTTTTGATGTCCTTTTTCCCCATTGTAACAACTCTTTTCTATTCCTTTATTGTGAATTATTTTATTATTATTATTATTATTTTAAACCAATTAATGTGTAAATCAAAAATACTTTAGAGTATGTAGCTTATGTTTCCCTCCCTTTTATTTTTTATTTTAAATTAATTAATTAATTAATCAATATATTTTATTATTATTTTTATTCATTATTTCTTTATTTTTTTTATTTTTTTAACCAAATTATTGATTAGTGGCAATCTTACCACATCCGATCAGGAAAAGTAAATGAAAGTAGTCAACTTCAGAGCAATCCAAAAAATAAAGACCTGTAATCCAGCAACACTACAGCACTCACAAACCAATTGCTTAATAAGCACCCAATTACCTTAATTTTACAGAATAATGTCAGTGCTGGATTTCCAACACAACTCTAATCAAACCAACCCATGCACAAAAAACTCCAATGTGCAATTCTTTAATTACATCAATTGATCAGTCTGTTGCCAAGTCCCTGTCAAATTGTCACAACATGAAATATGCTAGGCACACACAATATCCTGTATGGGAAGGTAAGTTTTGTGAACAGAACAGTACTGGCCTTGATTGGACTGGATCCGTGGCAGCACACACTGTCGCGTGACGCACTCGTCAGCACCTCCTCTCTCTCTCTGTCTCCTCCTTCTCGTCTCTCATATCACAGGAGAACAAAGAACACAGACAAGAATTTAGTCTTTTATGCATTCACTGGGTTATTTCAACCATACAATACCCTTTTAGACATACCTATGTTCACACTCGCGCTAAGAAATAAGCAAACAGCTTAACTCAGGAATATTATAAATAGCGTAATAACATTTTATTTTATTTATTTTTAATCCGTCAACATATCTCTCATTTATAAATTCAATAGATCTCAATCAAATAGTTTCATCGTTAAGCAACAGCCGATTTAACAAACAGAATACTTTATTCGTGTGTAAGTCTCCCCCTCATTCTCTGTCTGCATGTCACAGCAGCTCAGTGCAGGCAGGGGAGTGGCATATTTGCTCTACGTAACTCTAAACTCATAAAATCCCACACATGCGTAGTTCATTCACCAATGCGATTTCAGAGTGAGAAGAGCTCCCAAGCAGCTCTCTCCAAGCTAAACAACAGAAAGTAGACAGACCAGCTGTCCCTCCGTTATTTCCCCAACACAGACAAACAGTAACACTTAACAGAACTCACAAACCAGCACAAAACATAGAACACAAATCCTACTTTGAAGTTTCTTAACTTCACTTATCCTAATCTGCAGATTTATAGTTATTTTCTTATCCATTACAAAACATCTCTATACACTCTTAAAAATCCTCACTGTAGGCTCATAATCTTTTAACAGTTATTAAATGTTCTCTTTTTATAGAGACTCATAAGATTTTAACCTTAACGTCCTCCCAGGGGGCTCATATATAGTTAACAATTATTAACGTTCTCGCTAACGGAGACTCATAAGATTTTAACCTTAACTAACATATTTCCTTACAAAAAACTAAAACCCCTGTTCTCAACCAAAACATATATATATATATATATCTAACATAAATCTTATCCTAACATGAGTCGACACACACAGCTGAAACACAACAGAGACGTCTTTATTTTATTATAATTTTTTTCGCACACACACACAATTCAAGAGGAATGCATCCGTTCCTACGGTCCTCTAAAGCATGCTACTGTCGTTCCTTATTTCTCATAGTTCCTTCCTAAATTTCTGCTACCACGAGTTTGCAGATATTCAATGAGAGGTTACATCGAACATATACCTCGTCAACTATAAGTCGAGGGGTAACTTGCAACCGAATGTACAGTGGGGGAAAAAAGTATTTAGTCAGCCACCAATTGTGCAAGTTCTCCCACTTAAAAAGATGAGAGAGGCCTGTAATTTTCATCATAGGTACACGTCAACTATGACAGACAAAATGAGAAAGAAAAATCCAGAAAATCACATTGTAGGATTTTTAATGAATTTATTTGCAAATTATGGTGGAAAATAAGTATTTGGTCAATAACAAAAGTTTCTCAATACTTTGTTATATACCCTTTGTTGGCAATGACACAGGTCAAACGTTTTCTGTAAGTCTTCACAAGGTTTTCACACACTGTTGCTGGTATTTTGGCCCATTCCTCCATGCAGATCTCCTCTAGAGCAGTGATGTTTTGGGGCTGTCGCTGGGCAACACGGACTTTCAACTCCCTCCAAAGATTTTCTATGGGGTTGAGATCTGGAGACTGGCTAGGCCACTCCAGGACCTTGAAATGCTTCTTACGAAGCCACTCCTTCGTTGCCCGGGTGGTGTGTTTGGGATCATTGTCATGCTGAAAGACCCAGCCACGTTTCATCTTCAATGCCCTTGCTGATGGAAGGAGGTTTTCACTCAAACTCTCATGATACATGGCCCCATTCATTATTTCCTTTACACGGATCAGTCGTCCTGGTCCCTTTACAGAAAAACAGCCCCAAAGCATGATGTTTCCACCCCCATGCTTCACAGTAGGTATGGTGTTCTTTGGATGCAACTCATCATTATTTGTCCTCCAAACACGACGAGTTGAGTTTTTACAAAAAATATATATTTTGGTTTCATCTGACCATATGACATTCTCCCAATCCTCTTCTGGATCATCCAAATGCACTCTAGCAAACCTCAGACGGGCCTGGACATGTACTGGCTTAAGCAGGGGGACACGTCTGGCACTGCAGGATTTGAGTCCCTGGCGGCGTAGTGTGTTACTGATGGTAGGCTTTGTTACTTTGGTCCCAGCTCTCTGCAGGTCATTCACTAGGTCCCCCCGTGTGGTTCTGGGATATTTGCTCACCGTTCATGTGATCATTTTGACCCCACGGGGTAGGATCTTGCGTGGAGCCCCAGATTGAGGGAAATTATCAGTGGTCTTGTATGTCTTCCATTTCCTAATAATTGCTCCCACAGTTGATTTCTTCAAACCAAGCTGCTTACCTATTGCAGATTCAGTCTTCCCAGCCTGGTGTAGGTCTACAATTTTGTTTCTGGTGTCCTTTGACAGCTCTTTGGTCTTGGCCATAGTGGAGTTTGGAGTGTGACTGTTTGAGGTTGTGGACAGGTGTCTTTTATACTGATAACAAGTTCAATCAGGTGCCATTAATACAGGTAACGAGTGGAGGACAGAGGAGCCTCTTAAAGAAGAAGTTACAGGTCTGTGAGAGCCAGAAAATCTTGCTTGTTTGTAGGTGACCAAATACTTATTTTCCACCATAATTTGCAAATAAATTCATGAAAAATCCTACAATGTGATTTTCTGGAGAAAAAAAATCTCAATTTATCCAGAAAAACGCATGTCAAAAATGTTATAAATTGATTTGCATTTTAATGAGGGAAATAAGTATTTGACCCCCTCTCAATCAGAAAGATTTCTGGCTCCCAGCTGTCTTTTATACAGGTAACGAGCTGAGATTAGGAACACACTCTTAAAAGGAATGCTCCTAATCTCAGCATGTTACCTGTATAAAAGACACCTGTCCACAGAAGCAATCAATCAATCAGATTCCAAACTCTCCACCATGGCCAAGACCAAAGAGCTCTCCAAGGATGTCAGGGACAAGATTGTAGACCTACACAAGGCTGGAATGGACTACAAGACCATCGGCAAGCAGTTTGGTGAGAAGGTGACAACAGTTGGTGCGATTATTCGCAAATGGAAGAAACACAAAATAACTGTCAATCTCCCTCGGCCTGGGGCTCCATGCAAGATCTCACCTTGTGGAGTTGCAATGATCATGAGTATGGTGAGGAATCAGCCCAGAACTACACGGGAGGATCTTGTCAATGATCGCAAGGCAGCTGGGACCATCGTCACCAAGAAAACAATTGGTAACAAACTACGCCGTGAAGGACTGAAATCCTGCAGCGCCCGCAAGGTCCCCCTGCTCAAGAAAGCACATATACAGGCCCGTCTGAAGTTTGCCAATGAACATCTGAATGATTCAGAGGAGAACTGGGTGAAAGTGTTGTGGTCAGATGAGACCAAAATCGAGCTCTTTGGCATCAACTCAACTCACCGTGTTTGGAGGAGGAGGAATGCTGCCTATGACCCCAAGAACACCATCCCCACTGTCAAAAATGGAGGTGGAAACATTATGCTTTGGGGGTGTTTTTCTGCTAAGGGGACAGGACAACTTCACCGCATCAAAGGGACGATGGACGGCGCCATGTACCGTCAAATCTTGGGTGAGAACCTCCTTCCCTCAGCCAGGGCATTGAAAATGGGTCGTGGATGGGTATTCCAGCATGACAATGACCCAAAACACACGGCCAAGGCAACAAAGGAGTGGCTCAAGAAGAAGCCCTTTAAGGTCCTGGAGTGGCCTAGCCAGTCTCCAAACCTTAATCCCATAGAAAATCTGTGGAGGGAGCTGAAGGTTTGAGTTGCCAAACGTCAGCCTTGAAACCTTAATGACTTGGAGAAGATCTGCAAAGAGGACTGGGACAAAATCCCTCCTGAGATGTGTGCAAACCTGGTGGCCAACTACAAGAAACGTCTGACCTCTGTGATTGCCAAAAAGGGTTATGCCACCAAGAACTAAGTCATGTTTTGCAGAGGGGTCAAATACTTATTTCCCTCATTAAAATGCAAATCAATTTATAACATTTTTGACATGCGTTTTTCTGTCTCTCACTGTTCAAATAAACCTACCATTACAATTATAGACTGATCATGTCTTTGTCAGTGGGCAAACGTACAAAATCAGCAGGGGATCAAATACTTTTTTCCCTCACTGTACATATACACACATTATTACCCCATTTGTCCTCCAGTACCTAGATAAAGTATATGCATATGATGGTGTGTATAGACAGTATGGACAGTATATGAATAGAAAAGGTGTGTTTAGTAGTAGGTGGTATTTTGGGTGGGGGTGATGGGAGTGGTGAGGTTTGTAAGGAATTGTTTTATTTTGTTCGAAATGAAGGTTTAATTAAGAGAATATAGTGGAATAGACAGGTTGTCACCGGCCTCACACTCTACTACAGTAGGTGGTGGTGTTTGCCCCTGTCAGTTGGTTGCGATCAGCCAATAGAAACTCAAAGAAGAAGAACCACGGCAAGTTAGTGGCTACAAAAAGACGCCATTACTATTGCTTTCTATATGCACAGTTTGAAGTACTCATGGAAGGGACATTGCAGGCTAGCTCAGTGCTGCCCCCTCTCATTGATTAACTCAAATTGAAGGCCGAACGGGGTATTGCAGGCTAAATTATCCTTATAAATTATTCTGTGTGCGATTTTTTCCTACATCAGGTGATTGTCGTTTTAACATATTTTAATTTACACGACGAGTGACCAATAAGAATGCCATTTTTCCATTCCTATAATGGGGGGGTCCTGTTTTCTGCTAACAATGCCTGCTGTACCTCGGTCGGCTTTGAGCTTCCGTTGCTTCAAAGAGAGGGGCAGTCGCTCTCCCATTGGTTTCTCTCCCTCATCCACAACCAGTCAATCCACATGTCCTGCTGGTCATTCTAGAATAATGTGGTTCGACCTCGGTCCTGAAATCTGACCGCCAAACAAGGAATGCACAATTTACAATATATATATATATATATATATATATTATTTAATGCCATTTTCTTCTGACTATCGCTTCATAGCTGCAGTGTAGCCCAGTAGTTGAAGCTCTATCCACATTATTTGTGCCTCCCTTTAATCCCAAATGACATCTGCAAACATGTGATCGGTCCGGAACACACCGAGATCAAGCCCCCTCTCGGTTTATTCAAAGTGCGTCACAGAATCACGCGGTTCACAGGAGAGCTAGTGCGCGCTATTATACCCGGGGATAAATAATCGTCTAAGTACTGTCGTAACATGGTGAAGATAGCATTCAACTCTGCTCTGGCGCAGAAAGCCCTGCAAGGGAAGGAGGCTGGGCTGGTGTCGGAGAAAGTAAGTTTCTCTGTCTTGACATTAGCGGTGGTCTGATGGCGCTGCAGCGGGACAGAAGAGGCCTTCCCCCGGCCACAACACCACTCAGAGACCCGGTAGACTAGACACACTGGAGCCCGCCGGCGGTGCAGTGGTCATAAAAGCTAGAAGCACATAGCAGAATGAACCAGTATGTGTGCGCTAGAGGTCTGTAGAGCACCGATACTGTGGTTGAATAGATGCTACGCTCCGTTTGTTGTGAGATGCGCCATGATTTGGGACCGCCCATTTTAGAATTTCGACAGCTGTCAGTTAATGGTGAAGTTTCCGTCAGATTGAAAAATGGTTGCGCTGTCCTTATTAAATAATATACATATAAGACAATGTAGCTTATTATGTTACTGCATTAAACGTTGCACAATTTGACACGTTTTTTTTCTATTTGAAACATTGTTGCACTGTACTGTTTTAGAATACCCAATTGATGGGTTTACATGTTGCTACATTTCACTGTGTGTGTGTGTGTAGGACCCTGAGGCAGCTGTGGGTAACCTTAGCAGCAGTAATCAAGGCTCTACAGGGAGATGTGTCCTCACTCTACTGGGACTAGCATTCATCCTGACTGGGGCCATAGTAGGAGCAGCCTGCCTCTACCGATACTACACACCCAAGGTACTGAATCTTTTGTATTTTTATCATGTTACCCCTGCTTGCAAACCAAATTTCTCTCTTGGGGCATTACATTTTGATTGCCCCCCTGCTGTTCTTCCTCTGTAGAGGCTGTACCACGGGGCAATGCAGTTCAGTGAGGTGTCCAGCGGGGCGGCGGTAGAGAGCCAGCCCTACTATCTTCCCCGCGTTGAGGAGGAAGTAGAGATCTCTGACAGCATGGCCACCATCAGTGTCTCAACCCCTCGCTTTGCCCAGGGAGACCCCGCATATATCCTGCACGACTTCCAAAGGGTACACACACCTAGACACACACTGATTCCTGATTTAATTTAGGATTTTAAACAAATCTGACAGAGTTGACCAAATCTCCAGACACATCTTTTAGGAATCACAGTTTTGATATAAATATTCTTTAATGTCACAGAGGGCTACATAACATAATTATTCAGTTAATATCCATTATTGACCATTTTTAGAATTGTTAACACTTTTTTGGAGAGTGTTGAAATTGGGATCCTTTGCTCCAGACAAGGAATTGAATTAGGCATAGAGACGACATGAAATTGAATTATATTGAAATTATTTAGAAAATTCCCAAAACAAATATTTTCCCCTAAATGTACATTTTAAGCTCAAATAATGCAGCAAAATCCATTTTTTAAACAATTAAAATAACGTTTCCCTGCCGGACAAGGATTGACTTTCAAGAATCCCTGAGCTAATTTCTTGCTATCCGACACATTTTGCCATGAGGCTGAGAGAGAACTTTGCAGTTTTAAAGGTAATTTCCTGTAATAATAATTTTTAAAAATCATAGCTTATGACGTGTTTATAGTTTATATGCTGTCAAGGGGGCTCGACCTCCGGGGGTACAGCAACCCAAAACGATTAATAAATTATTATTATTTTGGTTTGGGGCCCCCAAATGTCGTGCCCCCCCCCAAACGTACAAACATACGGCCTAAATACAACTACACAAACATTCCATTACATGAAACCCGGCTGTTTTGTTGTTGTAATGGATGATGGCAGACATAAGTGAGTGTTTTCTGACTTATTTCTGGTGTGTGTGTGTAGAAGCTGACGGCATATCTGGACCTGACTCTGAGGACATGTTTTGTGATTCCCCTGAACACCTCGGTGGTTCTGCCTCCTCAAGACCTCATGGACCTCTTCATGCAGTTAATGGTGAGAACAAACCCTTAGCTCAGCAGGCTAACACAGTCTCATGGTGAGAACAGACCTTTAGCTCAGCAGGCTAACACAGTCTCATGGTTAGAACAGACCTTTAGCTCAGCAGGCTAACACAGTCTCATGGTGAGAACAGACCTTTATCTCAGCAGGCTAACACAGTCTCATGGTGAGAACAGACCTTTAGCTCAGCAGGCTAACACAGTCTCATGGTTAGAACAGACCTTTAGCTCAGCAGGCTAACACAGTCTCATGGTGAGAACAGAACTTTAGCTCAGCAGGCTAACACAGTCTCATGGTGAGAACATACCTTTAGCTCAGCAGGCTAACACAGTCTCATGGTGAGAACTTTAGCTCAGCAGGCTAACACAGTCTCATGGTGAGAACAGACCTTTAGCTCAGCAGGCTAACACAGTCTCATGGTGAGAACAGACCTTTATCTCAGCAGGCTAACACAGTCTCATGGTGAGAACAGACCTTTAGCTCAGCAAGCTAACACAGTCTCATGGTGAGAACAGACCTTTAGCTCAGCAGGCTAACACAGTCTCATGGTGAGAACAGACCTTTAGCTCAGCAGGCTAACACAGTCTCATGGTGAGAACAGACCTTTATCTCAGCAGGCTAACACAGTCTCATGGTGAGAACAGACCTTTAGCTCAGCAGGCTAACACAGTCTCATGGTGAGAACAGAACTTTAGCTCAGCAGGCTAACACAGTCTCATGGTGAGAACAGAACTTTAGCTCAGCAGGCTAACGCAGTCTCATGGTGAGAACAGACCTTTAGCTCAGCAAGCTAACACAGTCTCATGGTGAGAACAGACCTTTAGCTCAGCAAGCTAACACAGTCTCATGGTTAGAACAGAACTTTAGCTCAGCAGGCTAACACAGTCTCATGGTGAGAACTTTAGCTCAGCAGGCTAACACAGTCTCATGGTTAGACCTTTAGCTCAGCAGGCTAACACAGTCTCATTGTGAGAACTTTAGCTCAGCAGGCTAACACAGTCTCATGGTGAGAACAGACCTTTAGCTCAGCAGGCTAACACAGTCTCATGGTGAGAACTTTAGCTCAGCAGGCTAACACAGTCTCATGGTTAGAACTTTAGCTCAGCAGGCTAACACAGTCTCATGGTGAGAACAGACCTTTAGCTCAGCAGGCTAACACAGTCTCATGGTTAGAACAGACCTTTAGCTCAGCAGGCTAACACAGTCTCATGGTTAGAACAGACCTTTAGCTCAGCAGGCTAACACAGTCTCATGGTTAGAACAGACCTTTAGCTCAGCAGGCTAACACAGTCTCATGGTTAGAACAGATCTTTAGCTCAGCAGGCTAACACAGTCTCATGGTAAGAACAGACCTTTAGCTCAGCAGGCTAACACAGTCTCATGGTTAGAACTTTAGCTCTGCAGGCTAACACAGTCTCATGGTGAGAACAGACCTTTAGCTCAGCAGGCTAACACAGTCTCATGGTGAGAACAGACCTTTAGCTCAGCAGGCTAACACAGTCTCATGGTGAGAACAGACCTGAGACTGTGAGTAGAGGGGTGGAGGGGTAGAGACTGGGTGGAGGGGTGGAGACTGGGTGGTGGGGTGGGAGACTGGGTGGTGGGGTGGAGACTGGGTGGTGTGGGTGGAGACCTGGGTGGTGGGGTGCGAGACTGTGGTGGTGGGGTGGAGGGGTAGAGGACTGGGGGAGGGGTAGAGGACGGGGTGGTGGGGTGGAGGGGGTAGAGACGGGTGGAGGGGTCGAAGAATGGGTGGTGGGGTGGAGGGGGAAGACTGGGTGGTGGTGTGGAGGACCTAGGTGGTGGTGCTGGAGACTGGGTGGGGGGGGTTGGAGACTGGGGGGTGGGGTGGAGGGGTAGAGAATGGGTGGAGGGGTTGGGGGTAGAGGGGGACTGGGTGGTGGGGTTGGTAGGGTAGAGACGGGTGGGGGGGGTGGGTGGAGGTGCGTTTAGAGACTGGGTGGTGGGGTGGCGACTGGTGGTGAGGGTTGGAGATGGCGTGGTGGGGTGGAGGGTGGAGACTGGGTGGTGGGGTGGAGATGGGTGGTGGGGTGGAGGGGTGGAAACTGGTCGGTTGGGTGGGGTGGAGATGGGTGGAGGGTGGGTGGAGAATGGGTGGGGGTGGAGCGGGTAGAGGACTGGGTGGTGGGGTGGGTGGTGGGTAGGGGGGGTAGAGACTGGGTGGTGGGGGGGTGGAGGGGGTAGAGACGGTGGGGTGGAAGGGGTGGGGGGAGCTGGGTGGGGGGTGGGAGACTGGGGGGGGTGGGGGTGGAGGGGTGGAGACTGGGGGTGGGGGGAGAACTGGGGTGGGGGGTGGGAGATGGGTGGTGGGGTGGAGACGGGTGGGAGGGGTGGAGAACTGGGTGGAGAGGTGGGAGGGCTAGAGACTGGGTGTGGGGTGAGGATAGAGACTGGGTGGTGGGGTGGAGACTGGGTGGTGGGGTGGAGGGGGTAGAGACTGGGTGGTGGGGTGGAGGGTAGAGACTGGGTGGTGGGGTGGAGGGGTAGAGACTGGGTGGAGGGGTAGAGACTGTGGTGGGGGGGAGGGGGGTAGAGAACTGGGGTGGAGACGGGTGGAGGGGTGGAGACTGGGTGGTGGGGTGGAGGGGTAGAGACTGGGTGGAGGGGTGGAGACTGGGTGGAGGGGTAGAGACTGGGTGGTGGGGTGGAGGGGTAGAGACTGGGTGGAGACTGTGTGGAGGGGTGGGGACTGGGTGGAGGGGTGGAGACTGGGTGGTGTGGTGGAGGGGTAGAGACTGGGTGGAGGGGTGGAGACTGGGTGGAGGGGTAGAGACTAGGTGGAGGGGTGGAGACTGTGGTGGGATGATGGGTGGAGACTGGGTGGTGGGGTGGAGACTGGGTGGAAGGGTAGAGACTGGGTGGAGGGGTAGAGACTGGGTGGTGGGGTGGAGACTTTGTGGTGGGATGATGGGGTAGAGACTGGGTGGTGGGGTATAGACTGGGTGGAGGGGTAGAGACTGGGTGAGGGGTAGAGACTGGGTGGAGGGCTAGAGACTGGATGGAGGGCTAGAGACTGGGTGGAGGGCTAGAGACTGGATGGAGGGCTAGAGACTGGGTGCAGATGTGGAGACTAGGTTGAGGGGTACAGACTGGGTGGTGAGGTGGAGGGGTAGACACTGGGTGGAAGGATTGAGACTGGGTAGAGACTGGGTAGAGACTGTGTGGAGGGGTAGAGAAGGGGTCGTGGGGTGGAAGGGTAGAGACCGGTGGTGTACAGGTGTATAGACTGGGTGGAGGGGCATAGACTGGAGGTGGAGACTGGGGGGTGAGGGCTAGAGACTGGGGGGGTATAGACTGGGTGGAGTGCTAGAGACTGGATGGAGTGCTACAGACTGGGTGCAGGTATAGAGACTGGATGGAGTGCTAGAGACTGGATGGAGTGCTAGAGACTGGGTGGAGTGCTAGAGACTGGATGGAGTGCTAGAGACTGGATGGAGTGCTAGAGACTGGATGGAGTGCTAGAGACTGGATGGAGTGCTAGAGACTGGATGGAGTGCTAGAGACTGGATGGAGTGCTAGAGACTGGATGGAGTGCTAGAGACTGGAGGAGTGCAGAGACGGGATGGAGTGCAGGACGGGATGGGTGCTACAACGGGGGGTGGAGTCTAGAAAAACTGGGTGGGGA
>LR778254.1:728904-807889 GCA_902810595.1 Coregonus sp. 'balchen' | reverse complement strand
GGACTTTACCGGATGCTCCTTCGCCCACGCTCGTTGCGCCTGTCCGATCCCCCGTCCTGGCTGAATGCCCATCTTCGCATGACACGTGCGTAGTGCTAGCACAGGACGTACAGGACTGTGCCGGAACACTCGCGGCACAGTACGTGGCTCCGCATAACACGGAGCCTGCCCAGTCACACGCTTCCTAGCATGAGTACAGGGAGTTGGCTCTGCTCTAACACCAGGCTCCGCCAACCACCCTTTTAGCCCCCCCAAAAAAAAATATTGTGGCTGTCTGTCGGGCTTCCTCCTCGGCCGGCACCCTCTGCGTTGCCGCTGCTCCTCTCTATAGCGCGCCTCCACAGTCTCCTCCCAAGGACAGCGATCCATTCCGGCCTGAATCTCCTCCCAAGTCCAGGATCCCTTCCCGTCCAGGATCTCCTCCCAGGTCCAGGCTGTCTGTTCCTGGACACGCTGCTTGGTCCTCATTTGGTGGGATCTTCTGTCACGGATGAGACGGACCAAGGCGCAGCGTGATAAGCGAACATATTTATTTAGTACACAACACGAACAAAACAACAAACAAACGGTACGTGAAGTCCAAGGTAGACTAATAACATACCTATACGGAACAAGATCCCACACAGACTGGTGCCAAACAGGCTGCCTAAGTATGGTCCCCAATCAGAGACAACGAGCTACAGCTGCAATTACATTGATAGAAGATACAATCTATCTGCAATATTAAGCTGATCCATCCCCCCGGAAAAAAAAAAAAAAAAAAAAAAAAGTTATGGAGGTAAGGCAATAAATAGGCTATAGCGCAAAATAATTACAATAGTATTAACACTGGAATGCTAGATGTGCAAGAGATTATGTGCAAATAGAGATACTGGGGTGCAAAAGAGCAAAATAAATGACAATATAGGGATGAGGTAGTTGGGTGGGCTAATTTCAGATGGGCTGTGTACAGGTGCAGTGATCGGTAAGGTGCTCTGACAACTGATGTTTAAAGTTAGTGAGGGAGATAAAGAGTCTCCAGCTTCAGAGATTTTTGCAATTCGTTCCAGTCATTGGCAGCAGAGAACTGGAAGGAATGGCGGCCAAAGGAGGTGTTGGCTTTGGGAATGACCAGTGAGATATACCTGCTGGAGCGCAGACTACGGGTGGGTGCTGCTATGGTGACCAATGAGCTAAGATGAGGCGGGGATTTGCCTAGCAGTGATTTATAGATGGCCTGGAGCCAGTGGGTTTGACGACGAACATGTAGTGAGGACCAGCCAACAAGAGCGTACAGGTCACAGTGGTGGGTAGTGTATGGGGCTTTGGAGACAAAACGGATGGCACTGTGATAGACTACATCCAATTTGCTGAGTAGAGTGTTGGAGGCTATTTTGTAAATGACATCGCCGAAGTCAAGGATCGGTAGGATAGTCAGTTTTACGAGGGCATGTTTGGCAGCATGAGTGAAGGAGGCTTTGTTGCGAAATAGGAAGCCGATTCTAGATTTAACTTTGGATTGGAGATTCTTTATGTGAGTCTGGAAGGAGAGTTTACAGTCTAACCAGACACCTAGGTATTTGTAGTTGTCCACATACTCTAGGTCAGACCCGTCGAGAGTGGTTATTCTAGTCGGGTGGGCGGGTGCCAGCAGCGTTCGATTGAAAAGCATGCATTTAGTTTTACTAGTGTTTAAGAGCAGTTGGAGGCTACTGAAGGAGTGTTGTATGGCATTGAAGCTCGTTTGGAGGTTTGTTAACACAGTGTCCAATGAAGGGCCAGATGTATACAAAATAGTGTCGTCTGCGTAGAGGTGGATCTGAGAGTCACCAGCAGCAAGAGCGACATCATTGATATACACGGAGAAAAGTGTCGGCCCAAGAATTGAACCCTGTGGCACCCCCATAGAGACTGCCATAGGTCCAGACAACAGGCCCTCCGATTTGACACACTGAACTCTATCTGAGAAGTAGTTGGTGAACCAGGCAAGGCAGTCATTTGAGAAACCAAGGCTATTTAGTCTGCCAATAAGAATGCGGTGGTTGACAGAGTCGAAAGCCTTGGCCAGGTCGATGAAGACGGCTGCACAGTACTGTCTATTATCAATCGCGGTTATAATATCGTTTAGGACCTTGAGCGTGGCTGAAGTGCACCCATGACCAGCTCGGAAACCGGATTGCATAGCGGAGAAGGTACGGTGGTATTCGAAATGGTCGTTGATCTGTTTGTTAACTTGGCTTTCAAATACTTTCGAAAGGCAGGGCAGGATGGATATAGGTCTGTAGCAGTTTGGATCTAGAGTGTCACCCCCTTTGAAGAGGGGGATGACCGCGGCAGCTTTCCAATCTCTGGGGATCTCAGACGTTATGAAAGAGAGGTTGAACAGACTAGTAATAGGGGTTGCGACAATTTCGGCGGCTAGTTTTAGAAAGAAAGGGTCCAGATTGTCTAGCCCAGCTGATTTGTAGGGGTCCAGATTTTGCAGATCTTTCAAAACGTCAGGTGTCTGAATTTGTGTGAAGGAGAAGCGGGGGGCATGGGCAAGTTTCAGCGGAGGGTGCAGAGTTGGTGGCCGGGGTAGTGGTAGCCAGATGGAAAGCATGGCCAGCTGTAGCAAAATGCTTGTTGAAATTCTCGATTATTGTAGATTTATCGGTGGTGATAGTGTTTCCTAGCCTCAGTGCAGTGGGCAACTGGGAGGAAGTGCTCTTATTCTCCATGGACTTTACAGTGTCCCAAAACTTTTTGGAGTTAGTGCTACAGGATGCAAATTTCTGTTTGAAAAAGTTTGCCTTTGCTTTCCTGACTGCTTGTGTATATTGGTTCCTAACTTCCCTGAAAAGTTGCATATCGCGGGGGCTATTTGATGCTAATGCAGTACGCCACAGGATGTTTTTGTGCTGGTCAAGGGCAGTCAAGTCTGAGGAGAACCAGGGGCTATATCGGTTCTTAGTTCTGTATTTTTTGAATGGGGCATGTTTATTTAAGATTGAGAGGAAATTACTTTTAAGGAACAACCAGGCATCCTCTACTGACGGAATGAGATCTATATCCATCCAGGATACCTGGGCCAGGTCAATTAGGAAGGCCTGCTCGCTAAAGTGTTTTAGGGAGCGTTTGACAGTGATGAGGGGTGGTCGTTTGACCGCGGACCCGTTACGGACGCAGGCAATAAGGCAGTGATCGCTGAGATTCTGGTTGAAGACAGCTGAGGTGTATTTAGAGGGTATGTCAGTCAGGATGATATCTATGAGGGTACCCATGTTTACGGATTTAGGGTTGTACCTGGTAGGTTCGTTGATAATTTGCGTGAGGTTGAGGGCATCTAGTTTGGATTGTAGGATGGCCGGGGTATTAAGCATATCCCAATTTAGGTCACCAAGCAGTACGAACTCTGAGGATAAATGGGGGGCAATCAATTCACATATGGTGTCCAGGGCACAGCTCGGGCTGCGGGGGGTCTGTAGCAAGCGGCAACAGTGAGAGACTTATTTCTGGAAAGGTGGATTTTTAGAAGTAGAAGCTCAAACTGTTTGGGCACAGACCTGGATAGTATGATAGAGCTCTGCAGGCTATCTCTACAGTAGATTGCAACTCCACCCCCTTTGGCAGTTCTATCTAGACGGAAAATGTTATAGTTGGGGATGGACATTTCAGAATTTTTGGTGGCCTTCCTGAGCCAGGATTCAGACACTGCTAGAACAACAGGGTTGGCGGAGTGTGCTAACGCAGTGAATAACTCAAACTTAGGAAGTAGACTTCTGATGTTTACGTGCAAGAAACCAAGACTTTTGCGATTACAGAAGTCAGCAAATGATAGCGCCTGGGGAGTAGGAGTGATACTGAGGGCTGCAGGGGTTAGCCTCTACATCACCAGAGGAACAGAGGAGGACTAGAATAAGGATACGGCTAAAGGCTTTAAGAACTGGTCTTCTAGTGCGTTGGGTACATAGAATAAAGGGGGCAGATTTCCGGGTGTTGTAGAAAAGATTCAGGGCATTATGTACAGACAAGGATATGGAAGGATATGAGTAAAGTGGGGGTAAACCTAAGCGTTGGGTAACAATGAAAGAGATAGTATCACTAGAGGCACCAATTGAGTCGGTCTCTGCGTGTATGGGGGGTGGGACAAAGGAGCTATCTAAGGCAGGTTTAGCTGGGCTGGGGGATCTACAGTGAAATAGTACAATTAGAAATAACCGAAACAACAATAAGCTAACCATGTTTGGGCTGAGGCTAAACATAAACAGGATGCGGTACCGTAAAAAGGAACAGTCCAGCAGACATCAGCTGTATAGCTGAGTTATCATAAGGTCCGGTGAACAGCAATAGGATAGTTCGGAGGCTGCTTAAGCACTAGCGAGTAAGAGGCCACGGCTAGCGTGTGCTAGCGGGCCGGGGCTAGCAGATGGAATCTTCGTGGTCGACGTCGTCGTAACCACATCAGACGATTTCGTCGGCAGACCAGTCGTGTAGGATCGGCGGGGCTCCGTGTCAACACTAGGTGGTCCCGTCCGGTTGACAGAGAGGTAGATAGCCGGGAGATGGGCCTAGCTCAGGATGATTAGCCAGACCACAACGTCCATTTAGTTGCAGCTAGCTGGTAGCGATGAATCCGGAGTTAAAGGTCCAGTGATTAAATTAATCCCGCAGAAAAAAAATCCAATGTTCTGGGTGAAAAACCGCTAACGGTAGCTGATAGCAAGTAGCTAGTTAGCTGGCTAGCTAGTTTCAACTGGAGATTCTAGATAAAAGGTAAGTCAATAATAGAATCCGTTCCACATTGAGTGAGGCGGGTTGCAGGAAAGTATATTTTGTAGAAGGATGAAAAGTCTGATAGGGAAATATGTACGAAAAATACAAAAAAACAGGGTATTTACAGGCTATTTACAGACACACGACAAAAACAGAACTGCACTACTTCGCCATCTTGCACTACTTCGCCACTACTGTTCATTCGTGTGGTCAGGTGCCACAGAGGGACTTGGGAAAATTACAATTGGTTCAGAACAGGGCAGCATGGCTGGCCCTTAAATGTACACGGAGAGCTAACATTAATGATATGCATGTCAATCTCTCATGGCTCAAGTGAAGGAGAGATTGACTTAATCACTACTTGTTTTTGTAAGAAGTATTGACAAGCTGAATGCACCAAGCTGTCTGTTTAAACTACTAGCACACAGTTCGGACTCCCATGCATACCCCACAAGACATGCCACCAGAGGTGAGACTATGTGAGAATGCTGTTCATAGACTACAGTTCAGCGTTCAACACCATAGTCCCTCCCAAGCTCATCACCAAGCTATGGACCCTGGTACTGAACCCTTCCCTCTGTAACTAGTTTACCCACGACTGCGTGGCCACGCATGACTCCAAGTTTGCTGACGACATGACGGTGGTACGCCTGATCACCGACGGCGATGAATCAGCCTACAGGGAGGAGATCAGAGATTTGGCAGTGTGGTGCCAGGACAACAACCTCTCCCTCAACGTCACTAAAACCAAGGAGCTGATCGTGGAGAATATAGGAGAAAGAGGGGAGAGCATGCCCCCATCAACATCGACGGGGCTGTAGTGGAGCGGGTCGAGAGCTTCAAGTTCCTAAGCGTACACATCACTAGGGACATAACATGGTCCACACAGTCATGAAGAGGGCCCCTCAGGAGGCTGAAAAGATTTGGCATGGGTCCTCGGATCCTCAAAATGTTCTACAGCTGCAAAATTGAGAGCATCTTGACTAGCTGCATCACTGCTTTGTATGGCAAATGCACCACCATTGACCGTAAAGCGCTACAGAGGGTGGTGTGGACAGCCCAGTAGATCACTGGGTCTGAGCTCCCTGCCATCCAGGACCTCTATATCAGGCAGTTTCAGAGGAAGGTCAGAAAAAATGCTAAAGACTCCACCACAAGCCATAGACTGTTCACTCTGCTCCTGTCCGGCAAACTGTACAGGAGCATCGGCTCTCAGACCAACAGGCTCCGAGACAGCTTCTACCCCCAAGCCGTAAGACTGCTAAATAGCCAGACTGCTAAATAGTCTATTAATTGTGCCCGACCGATCTGCACTGACTCTGTCTTGCACTGACCCTACGCACACTCACTGTTTCCACATTTTGTTACGTTACAGCCTCATTCTAAAATGGATTAAAGAAAAACATTTCCTCATCAATCAATACCCCATAATGACAAAGTGAGTATTTCTGTGTTCTATTGTTCAGTATCGGATTGAAGTGTCTTCTTCAACCGCATCTCACCAACAGGTTCTTAGAAATATTTAAAAAACAGAAATACCTTATTTACATACAGTTGAAGTCGGAAGTTTACATACACTTATGTTGGAGTCATTAAAACTTGTTTTTCAAACACAAATTTCTTGTTAACAAACTATAGTTTTGGCAAGTCGGTTAGGACATCTACTTTGTGCATGACACAAGTAATTTTTCCAACAATTGTTTACAGATTCACTTATAATTCACTGTATCACAATTCCAGTGGGTCAGAAGTTTACATACACTAACTTGACTGTGACTTTAAACAGCTTGGAAAATTCCAGAAAATGATGTCATGGCTTTAGAAGCTTCTGATAGGCTAATTTACATAATTTGAGTCAATTGGAGGTGTACCTGTGGATGTATTTCAAGGCCTACCTTCAAACTCAGTGCCTATTTGCTTGACATCACAGGAAAATCAAAAGAAATCAGCCAAGACCTCAGAAAAAGAATGGTAGACCTCCACAAGTCTGGTTCATCCTTGGGAGCAATTTCCAAATGCCTGAAGGTATCACATTCATCTGTACAAACAATAGTACGCAAGTATATACACCACGGGACCACGCAGCCGTCATACCACTCAGGAAGGAGACGCGTTCTGTCTCCTAGAGATGAACGTACTTTGGTGCGAAAAGTGCAAATCAATCCCAGAACAACAGCAAAGGACCTTGTGAAGATTCTGGAGGAAACAGGTACAAAAGTATCTATATCCACAGTAAAATGAGTCCTATATCGACACAACCTGAAAGGCTGCTCAGCAAGGAAGAAGCCACTGCTCCAAAAACCACCATAAAAAAGCCAGACTACGGTTTGCAACTGCACATAGGGACAAAGATAGTACTTTTTGGAGAAATGTCCTCTGGTCTGATGAAACAAAAATAGAACTGTTTGGCCATAATGACCATCGTTATGTTTGGAGGAAAAAGTGGGGAGCTTGCAAGCCGAAGAACACCATCCCAACCGTGAAGCAAAGGGGTGGCAGCATCATGCTGTGGGGGTGCTTTGCTGCAGCAGGGATTGGTGCACTTCATAAAATAGATGGCATCATGAGGAAGGAAAAATATGTGGATATATTGAAGCAACATCTCAAGACATCAGTCAGGAAGTTAAAGCTTGGTCGCAAATGGGTCTTCCAAATGGACGATGACCCCAAGCATACTTCCAAAGTTGTGGCAAATGGCTTAACGACAACAAAGTGTGGCCATCACAAAGCCCTGACCTCAATCCTATAGAAAATGTGTTGGCAGAACTGCCTATGCTACCCTCCAGTCCCTCGACTTCTTGGCACTGATGGAAACATGGATTACCACTGAAAACACTGCTACTCCTACTGCTCTCTCCTCGTCTGACCATGTGTTCTCGCATACCCCGAGAGCATCTGGTCAGCGTGGTGGTGGCACAGGAATCCTCATCTCTCCCAAGTGGACATTCTCTCTTTTTCCCCTGACCCATCTGTCTATCTCCTCATTTGAATTCCATGCTGTCACAGTCACTAGCCCATTCAAGCTTAACATCCTTGTTATTTATCGCCTCCAGGTTCCCTTGGAGAGTTCATCAATGAGCTTGACGCCTTGATAAGTTCCTTTCCTGAGGATGGCTCACCCCTCACAGTTCTGGGTGACTTTAACCTCCCTACGTCTACCTTTGACTAATTTCTCTCTGCCTCCTTCTTTCCACTCCTCTCCTCTTTTGACCTCACCCTCTCACCGTCCCCCCCTACTCACAAGGCAGGCAATACGCTTGACCTCATCTTTACTAGATGCTGTTCTTCTACTAATCTCACTGCAACTCCCCTCCAAGTCTCCGACCACTACTTTGTATCCTTTTCTCTCTCGCTCTCCTCCAACACAACTCACTCTGCCCCTACTCAGATGGTAATGCGCCATCACAACCTTCGCTCTCTCTCTCCCACTACTCTCTCCTCTTCCATCCTATCATCTCTTCCCTCTGCTCAATCCTTCTCCCTCCAATCTCCTGATTCTGCCCCTTCAACCCTCCTTTCCTCCCTTTCTGCATCCTTTGACTCTCTATGTCCCCTATCCTCCCGGCCGGCTCGGTCCTCCCCTCCTGCTCCATGGCTTGACGACTCATTGCGAGCTCACAGAACAGGGCTCCGGGCAGCCGAGCGGAAATTGAGAAAACTAGACTCCCTGCGGACCTGGCATCTTTTCACTCCCTCCTCTCTACATTTTCTTCCTCTGTTTCTGATGCTAAAGCCACTTTCTACCACTCTAAATTCCAAGCATCTGCCTCTAACCCTAGGAAGCTCTTTGCCACCTTCTCCTCCCTGCGGAATCCTCCTCCCCCCTCCTCCCTCTCTGTGGATGACTTCGTCAACCATTTTGAAAAGAAGGTTGACGACATCCGATCCTCGTTTGTTAAGTCAAATGACACTGCTGGTCCTGCTCACACTGCCCTACCCTATGCTTTGACTTTTTTCTCCCCTCTCTCTCCAGATGATATCTTGCGACTTGTGACGGCCGACTGCCCAACAACCTGCCCGCTTGACCCTATCCCCTCCTCTCTTCTCCAGACCATCTCTGGTGACCTTCTCCCTTACCTCACCTCGCTCATCAACTCATCCTTGACCGCTGGCTATGTCCCTTCCATCTTCAAGAGAGCGAGAGTTGCACCCCTCCTCAAAAAACCTACACTCGATCCCTCCGATGTCAACAACTACAGACCAGTATCCCTTCTTTCTTTTCTCTCCAAAACTCTTGAGCGTGCCGTCTTTAGCCAACTCTCTTGCTATCTCTCTCAGAATGACCTTCTTGATCCAAACCAGTCAGGTTTCAAGACTGGTAATTCAACTGAGACTGCTCTTCTCTGTGTCACGGAGGCTCTCCACACTGCTAAAGCTAACTCTCTCTCCTCTGCTCTTGTCCTTCTAGACCTGTCTGCTGCCTTTGATACTGTGAACCATCAGATCCTCCTCTCCACCCTCTCCGAGTTGGGCATCTCCGGCTCGGCTTACTCTTGGATTGCGTCCTACCTGACCGGTCGCTCCTACCAAGTGGCGTGGTGAGAATCTGTCTCTGCACCACGTGCTCTCACCACTGGTGTCCCCCAGGGCTCAGTTCTAGGCCCTCTCCTATTCTCGCTATACACCAAGTCACTTGGCTCTGTCATATCCTCACATGGCCTCTCCTATCATTGCTACGCTGACAACACACAACTAATCTTCTCCTTTCCCCCTTCTGATAACCAGGTGGCGAATCGCATCTCTGCATGTCTGGCAGACATATCAGTGTGGATGACGGATCACCACCTCAAGCTGAACCTCGGCAAGACGGAGCTGCTCTTCCTCCCGGGGAAGGACTGCCCGTTCCATGATCTCGCCATCACGGTTGACAACTCCGTTGTGTCCTCCTCCCAGAGTGCGAAGAGCCTTGGCGTGTCCGTGGACAACACCCTGTCGTTCTCCGCTAACATCAAGGCGGTGACCCGATCCTGTAGGTTCATGCTCTACAACATTCGGAGAGTACGACCCTGCCTTACACAGGAAGCGGCACAGGTCCTAATCCAGGCACTTGTCATCTCCCGTCTGGATTACTGCAACTCGCTGTTGGCTGGGCTCCCTGCCTGTGCCATTAAACCCCTACAACTCATCCAGAATGCCGCAGCCCGTCTGGTGTTCAACCTTCCCAAGTTCTCTCACGTCACCCCGCTCCTCCGCACACTCCACTGGCTTCCAGTTGAAGCTCGCATCTGCTACAAGACCATGGTGCTTGCCTACAGAGCTGTGAGGGGAACGGCACCTCCGTACCTTCAGGCTCTGATCAGTCCCTACACCCAAACGAGGGCATTGCGTTCATCCACCTCTGGCCTGCTGGCCCCCCTACCTCTGCAGAAGCACAGTTCCCGCTCAGCCCTGTCAAAACTGTTCGCTGCTCTGGCACCCCAATGGTGGAACAAGCTCCCTCACGACTCCAGGACAGCAGAGTCACTCACCACCTTCCGGAGACACTTGAAACCCCACCTCTTTAAGGAATACCTGGGATAGGATAAAGTAATCCTTCTACCCCCCCTTATCCCACCCCAAAGAAAGAAAAAAAAACATTGTAAAGTGGTTATCCCACTGGCTATAAGGTGAATGCACCAATTTGTAAGTCGCTCTGGATAAGAGCGTCTGCTAAATGACGTAAATGTAAATGTAAATGTAACTGAAAAAGCGTGTGCGAGCTAGGAGGCCCACAAACCTGACTCAGTTACACCAGCTCTGTCCGGAGGAATGGGCCAAAATTCACCCAACTTATTGTGGGAAGCTTGTGGAAGGCTACCCGAAACGTTTGACCCAAGTTAAACAATTGAAAGGCAATGCTACCAAATACTAATTGAGTGTATGTAAACTTCTGACCCACTGGGAATGTGATGAAAGAAATAAAAGCTGAAATAAATCATTCTCTCTACTATTATTCTGACATTTCACATTCTTAAAATAAAGTGGTGATCCTAACTGACCTAAGACAGGGAATTTTTACTAGGATTAAATGTCAGGAATTGTGAAATACTGAGTTTAGATGTATTTGGCTAAGGTTATGTAAACTTCCGAATTCAACTGTAGGTATTCAGACCCTTTGCTATGAGACTCGAAAATGAGCTCAGTTGCATCCTGTTTCCATTGATCATCCTTGAGATATTTCAACAACTTGACTGGAGTCCACCTATGGTAAATTCAATTGATTGGACATGATGTGGAAAGGCACACACCTGTCTACAGTGCGTGAAAAATGTATTTGATCCCCTGCTGATTTTGTACGTTTGCCCACTGACAAAGACATGATCAGTCTATAATTTTAATGGTAGGTTTATTTGAACAGTGAGAGACAGAATAACAACAAAAAAATCCAGAAAAACGCATGTCAAATATATTATAAATATTATAAATTGATTTGCATTTTAATGAGGGAAATAAGTATTTGACCCCTCTGCAAAACATGACTTAGTACTTGGTGGCAAAACCCTTGTTGGCAATCACAGAGGTCAGACGTTTCTTGTAGTTGGCCACCAGGTTTGCACACATCTCAGGAGGGATTTTGTCCCACTCCTCTTTGCAGATCTTCTCCAAGTCATTAAGGTTTCGAGACTGACGTTTGGAAACTCGAACCTTCAGCTCCCTCCGCAGATTTTCTATGGGATTAAGGTCTGGAGACTGGCTAGGCCACTCCAGGACCTTAATGTGCTTCTTCTTGAGCCACTACTTTGTTGCCTTGGCCATGTGTTTTGGGTCATTGTCATGCTGGAATACCCATCCACGACCCATTTTCAATGCCCTGGCTGAGGGATGGAGGTTCTCACCCAAGATTTGACGATACAAGGCCCCGTCCATCGTCCCTTTGATGCGGTGAAGTTGTCCTGTCCCCTTAGCAGAAAAACACCCCCAAAGCATAATGTTTCCACCTCCATGTTTGACGGTGGGGATGGTGTTCTTGGGGTCATAGGCAGCATTCCTCCTCCTCCAAACACGGCGAGTTGAGTTGATGCCAAAGAGCTCGATTTTGGTCTCATCTGACAACAACACTTTCACCCAGTTCTCCTCTGAATCATTCAGATGTTCATTGGCAAACTTTAGACGGGCCTGTATACAGTGGGGAAAAAAAGTATTTAGTCAGCCACCAATTGTGCAAGTTCTCCCACTTAAAAAGATGAGAGAGGCCGGTAATTTTCATCATATGTACACGTCAACTATGACAGACAAATTGAGAAAAGAAAATCCAGAAAATCACATTGTAGGATTTTTTATGAATTTATTTGCAAATTATGGTGGAAAATAAGTATTTGGTCACGTACAAACAAGCAAGATTTCTGGCTCTCACAGACCTGTAACTTCTTCTTTAAGAGGTTCCTCTGTCCTCCACTCGTTACCTGTATTAATGGCACCTGTTTGAACTTGTTCTCAGTATAAAAGACACCTGTCCACAACCTCAAACAGTCACACTCCAAACTCCACTATGGCCAAGACCAAAGAGCTGTCAAAGGACACCAGAAACAAAATTGTAGACCTGCACCAGGCTGGGAAGACTGAATCTGCAATAGGTAAGCAGCTTGGTTTGAAGAAATCAACTGTGGGAGCAATTATTAGGAAATGGAAGACATACAAGACCACTGATAATCTCCCTCGATCTGGGGCTCCACGCAAGATCTCACCCCGTGGGGTCAAAATGATCACAAGAACGGTGAGCAAAAATCCCAGAACCACACGGGGGGACCTAGTGAATGACCTGCAGAGAGCTGGGACCAAAGTAACAAAGCCTACCATCAGTAACACACTACGCAGCCAGGGACTCAAATCCTGCAGTACGAGACGTGTCCCCCTGCTTAAGCCAGTGCATGTCCAGGCCCGTCTGAAGTTTGCTAGAGTGCATTTGGATGATCCAGAAGAGGATTGGGAGAATGTCATATGGTCAGATGAAACCAAAATAGAACTTTTTGGTAAAAACTCAACTCGTCGTGTTTGGAGGACAAAGAATGCTGAGTTGCATCCAAAGAACACCATACCTACTGTGAAGCATGAGGGTGGAAACATCATGCTTTGGGGCAGTTTTTCTGCAAAGGGACCAGGACGACTGATCCGTGTAAAGGAAAGAATGAATGGGCCATGTATCGTGAGATTTTGAGTGAAAACCTCCTTCCATCAGCAAGGGCATTGAAGATGAAACGTGGCTGGGTCTTTCAGCATGACAATGATCCCAAACACACCGCCCGGGCAACGAAGGAGTGGCTTCGTAAGAAGCATTTCAAGGTCCTGGAGTGGCCTAGCCAGTCTCCAGATCTCAACCCTATAGAAAATCTTTGGAGGGAGTTGAATGGAGGAATGGGCCAAAATAACAGCAACAGTGTGTGAAAACCTTGTGAAGACTTACAGAAAACGTTTGACCTGTGTCATTGCCAACAAAGGGTATATAACAAAGTATTGAGAAACTTTTGTTATTGACCAAATACTTATTTTCCACCATAATTTGCAAATAAATTCATAAAAAATCCTACAATGTGATTTTCTGGATTTTTTTTCCTCATTTTGTCTGTCATAGTTGGCGTGTACCTATGATGAAAATTACAGGCCTCTCTCATCTTTTTAAGTGGGAGAACTTGCACAATTGGTGGCTGACTATATACTTTTTTCCCCACTGTATATATAGAGGATTGGCGAGGGGGGATAGAGGGGTTGGGATGGAAGGGGGGAAACGCCTACATCTGGTTATATCAGTATTCACGGTCCCCTGTGTTGTAGTCAGTATTCACTGTCCCCTGTGTTGTAGTCAGTATTCACTGTCCCCTGTGTTGTAGTCAGTATTCACTGTCCCCTGTGTTGTAGTCATTATTCACCAACTACTTCACCAACTACTTCACCAACTACTTCTCAGATTGAGTTCAGTGTGTCAAATCGGAGGGCCTGTTGTCTGGACCTATGGCAGTCTCTATGGGGGTGCCACAGGGTTCAATTCTTGGGCCGACACTTTTCTCTGTGTATATCAATGATGTCGCTCTTGCTGCTTGGTACTCTCAGATCCACCTCTACGCAGACGACACCATTTTGTATACATCTGGCCCTTCATTGGACACTGTGTTAACAAACCTCCAAACGAGCTTCAATGCCATACAACAATCCTTCAGTAGCCTCCAACTGCTCTTAAACACTAGTAAAACTAAATGCATGCTTTTCAATCGAACGCTGCTGGCACCCGCCCACCCGACTAGAATCACCACTCTCGACGGGTCTGACCTAGAGTATGTGGACAACTACAAATACCTAGGTGTCTGGTTAGACTGTAAACTCAACTTCCAGACTCACATAAAGAATCTCCAATCCAAAGTTAAATCTAGAATCGGCTTCCTATTTCGCAATAAAGCCTCCTTCACTCATGCTGCCAAACATGCCCTCGTAAAACTGACTATCCTACCGATCCTTGACTTCGGCGATGTAATTTACAAAATAGCCTCCAACACTCTACTCAGCAAATTGGATGTAGTCTATCACAGTGCCATCCGTTTTGTCTCCAAAGCCCCATACACTACCCACCACTGTGACCTGTACGCTCTTGTTGGCTGGTCCGCACTACATGTTCGTCGTCAAACCCACTGGCTCCAGGCCATCTATAAATCACTGCTAGGCAAATCCCCGCCTCATCTTAGCTCATTGGTCACCATAGCAGCACCCACCCGTAGTCTGCGCTCCAGCAGGTATATCTCACTGGTCATTCCCAAAGCCAACACCTCCTTTGGCCGCCATTCCTTCCAGTTCTCTGCTGCCAATGACTGGAACGAATTGCAAAAATCTCTGAAGCTGGAGACTCTTATCTCCCTCAATAACTTTAAGCATCAGTTGTCAGAGCACCTTACCGATCACTGCACCTGTACACAGCCCATCTGAAATTAGCCCACCCAACTACCTCATCCCTATATTGTTATTTATTTTGCTCTTTTGCACCCCAGTATCTCTATTTGCACATAATCTCTTGCACATCTAGCATTCCAGTGTTAATACTATTGTAATTATTCTGCACTATAGCCTATTTATTGCCTTACCTCCATAACTTGCTACATTTGCACACACTGTATATATATTTTCTGTTGTATTTCTGACTTTATGTTTTTTACCCCATATGTAACTCTGTGTTGTTTTTATTGCACTACTTTGCTTTATCTTGGCCAGGTCGCAGTTGTAAATGAGAACCTGTTCTCAACTGGCTTACCTGGTTAAATAAAGGTGAAATAAAAAAAATAAAAAAATATTCACCGTCCCCTGTGATGTAGTCAGTTTTCACCGTCCCCTGTGTTGTAGTCAGTATTCACCGTCCCCTGTGTTGTAGTCAGTATTCACTGTCCCCTGTGTTGTAGTCAGTATTCATTGTCCCCTGTGTTGTAGTCAGTATTCACTGTCCCCTGTGTTGTAGTCAGTATTCACAGGTAACGGGTGGAGGACAGAGGAGCCTCTTAAAGAAGAAGTTACAGGTCTGTGAGAGCCAGAAATCTTGCTTGTTTGTAGGTGACCAAATACTTAATTTGCAAATAAATTCATAAAAAATCCTAGAATGTGATTTTCTGGATTTTTTTCCTCATTTTGTCTGTCATGTTTGACGTGTACCTATGATGAAAATTACAGGCCTCTCTCATCTTTTTAAGTGGGAGAACTTGCACAATTGGTGGCTGACTAAATACTTTTTTTCCCCACTGTATGTGCTTTTTTGAGCAGGGGGACCTTGCGGGCGCTGCAGGATTTCAGTCCTTCACGGCGTAGTGTGTTACCAATTGTTTTCTTGGTGACTATGGTCCCAGCTGCCTTGGGATCATTGACAAGATCCTCCCGTGTAGTTCTGGGCTGATTCCTCACCGTTCTCATGAGGTGAGATCTTGCATGGAGCCCCAGGCCAAGGGAGATTGACAGTTCTTTTGTGTTTCTAACATTTGCGAATAATCGCACCAACTGTTGTCACTTTCTCACCAAGCTGCTTGGCGATGGTCTTGTAGCCCATTCCAGCCTTGTGTAGGTCTACAATCTTGTCCCTGACATCCTTGGAGAGCTCTTTGGTCTTGGCCATGGTGGAGAGTTTGGAATCTGATTGATTGCTTCTGTGGACAGGTGTCTTTTATACAGGTAACAAGCTTAGATTAGGAGCACTCCCTTTAAGAGTGTGCTACTAATCTCAGCTCGTTACCTGTATAAAAGACACCTGGGAGACAGAAATCTGTCTGATTGAGAGGGGGTCAAATACTTATTTCCCTCATTAAAATGCAAATCAATTTATAACATTTTTGACATGCGTTTTTCTGGATTTTGTTGTTGTTATTCTGTCTCTCACTGTTCAAATAAACCTACCTTTACAATTATAGACTGATCATGTCTTTGTCAGTGGTCAAACGTACAAAATCAGCAGGGGATCAAATACTTTTTTCCCTCACTGTACATATCTACCTCAAATACCTTATTATTATCTATCCTGATGCCTAGTCACTTTACCCTGCCTTCATGTACATATCTACCTCAAATACCTTATTATTATCTATCCTGACGCCTAGTCACTTTACCCTGCCTTCATGTACATATCTACCTCAAATACCTTATTATTATCTATCCTGATGCCTAGTCACTTTACCCTGCCTTCATGTACATATCTACCTCAAATACCTTATTATTATCTATCCTGATGCCTAGTCACTTTACCCTGCCTTCATGTACATATCTACCTCAAATACCTTATTATTATCTATCCTGACGCCTAGTCACTTTACCCTGCCTTCATGTACATATCTACCTCAAATACCTTATTATTATCTATCCTGATGCCTAGTCACTTTACCCTGCCTTCATGTACATATCTACCTCAAATACCTTATTATTATCTATCCTGATGCCTAGTCACTTTACCCTGCCTTCATGTACATATCTACCTCAAATACCTTATTATTATCTATCCTGATGCCTAGTCACTTTACCCTGCCTGTCACGATGTTAGAACTGGTGTGGTGTGGAATCAGGCGCAGAAGCAGAGAGACAGTCCAACAAGACTTTACTGGAGAGTGCAAAATAATTCCAAAAACAGCCAGAGGCCAAAAGACGCACACAGGCGTCAAAACACGAGCGCACAACACAGGGCGCAAAACTCTCCTCAACCGAGGAGGAAGCTAAATAGCAAATGGCGTGCCGAAACACGGGACACGCACAAACACCTGACACAAAACAATTACACACAACACTACACTAACAACAAGGAAACTAAATAGGGTGCTTAATGAGACATAACACAAGACAGGTGTGGCTAACAGACAAAACTCATCAAACAGGAAACATGGAGCGGTGGCAGCTAGTACTCCGGAGACGACGACCGGCGAAACCCGCCTGAACAAGGAGGAGGAGCTGCCTCGGGCCGAAACCGTGACAGTACCCCCCCCTTGACGCGCGGCTCCAGCCGCGCGCCGCCTCCGGCCTCGGGGACGCCCAGGAGGACGCGGAGCAGGGCGCGTAGGATGACCACGATGGAATTCGGTCATCAGGGACGGATCCAGAATGTCCCTCCTCGGCACCCAGCACCGCTCCTCCGGACCGTACCCCTCCCACTCCACGAGATATTGGAGACCCCCCATCCGGCGTCTCGAATCCAGGATGGTCCGAACAGTGTACGCCGGAGCCCCCTCGATCTCCAACGGGGGCGGAGGAGTCTCCTCAATCTCGAAGTCCTGGAGTGGACCAGCTACCACCGGCCTGAGGAGAGACACATGGAATGAGGGGTTAATATTCTTGTAATCAATAGGTAGTTCTAACCTGTAACACACCTCATTCAATCTCCTCAGGACTTTAAAAGGCCCCACAAACCGCTGACCCAGCTTCCGGCAGGGCAGGCGGAGGGGTAGGTTTCTGGTTGAGAGCCAGACTCGATCTCCAGGTGCGTACACTGGCCCCTCACTGCGGTGTAGGTCGGCGCTCGTCTTTTGTCGACGTATGGCACGCTGCAGATGGACGTGAGCAGCGTTCCACGTCTCCTCCGAGCGCCGTACCCACTCATCCACAGCGGGGGCCTCGATCTGGCTCTCATGCCACGGTGCCAGAACCGGCTGGTACCCTAACACACACTGAAAAGGGGTTAGTCTAGTGGAGGAGTGGCGGAGAGAGTTCTGTGCCATCTCGGCCCAGGGCACATATCTCGCCCATTCCTCCGGCCGGCCCTGACAATATGACCTCAGAAACCTACCCACATCCTGGTTGACTCTTTCGACCTGCCCATTGCTTTCCGGGTGGTAACCCGAGGTAAGGCTCACCGAGACCCCCAAACGTTCCATAAATGCTCTCCAGACTCTGGAGGTAAACTGGGGGCCTCGATCGGACACTATATCCTCGGGTACCCCGTAATGCCGGAAGACGTGAGTGAATAGAGCCTCAGCGGTCTGTAGGGCAGTAGGAAGACCCGGCATGGGAAGGAGACGACAGGCCTTAGAGAACCGATCCACAACGACCAGGATGGTGGTATTCCCCTGTGAGGAGGGAAGATCGGTAACAAAATCCACCGATAGGTGAGACCAGGGTCGTCGTGGAACGGGCAGGGGCTGTAATTTACCCCTGGGCAAGTGTCTGGGTGCCTTACACTGGGCACACACTGAGCAGGAGGAGACATAAACCCTCACATCCCTGGCTAACGTTGGCCACCAGTACTTCGTACTAAGGCAGTGCACTGTCCGACCAATACCCGGATGTCCAGAGGAGGGAGACGTAACGCCCGCTCGATCTCCGCATCGACCTCCCACACCACCGGTGCCACCAGACAAGACTCCGGTAGTATGGGAATGGACTCCACGCACCTCTCCTCCGCGTCATACCGGCGGGACAGAGCATCTGCCTTCCCGTTCTGGGACCCAGGGATGTAAGTGATCTTAAACACAAACCGGGCGAGAAACATAGTCCATCGAGCCTGGCGAGGATTCAGTCTCCTAGCTGCCCGAATGTATTCCAGGTTACGGTGATCGGTCAGAATGAGAAAAGGGTGCTGAGCCCCCTCAAGCCAATGCCTCCACACCTTTAGGGCCTGTACTACGGCTAACAGCTCCCTGTCCCCTACGTCATAATTCCGCTCCGCCGGACTGAGCTTCTTAGAATAAAAAGCACAGGGGCGGAGCTTAGGTGGTGTACCCGAGCGTTGAGATAGAACGGCCCCAATACCGGCCTCAGACGCGTCCACCTCAACTTGGAAAGGTAAAGTGGGATCCAGGTGCGCCAACACCGGAGCCGAGGTAAACAGGTCCTTCAGTCTCCCAAAAGCCCTGTCCGCCTCAGCCGACCACTGCAAGCGCACCGGACCCCCCTTCAGAAGAGACGTAATGGGAGCTGCCACCTGTCCAAAACCCCGGATAAACCTCCGGTAGTAATTCGCAAAACCCAAAAAACCGCTGCACCTCTTTAACCGTCGTTGGGGTTTGCCAATTACGCACGGCGGACACTCGGTCCACCTCCATTCTCACCCCTGACGCAGACAACTGGTAACCCAAAAAGGAAACTGACTCCTGAAAGAACAGACATTTCTCAGCCTTGACATACAGGTCATGCTCCAACAGTCTCCTCAATACCCTGCGCACCAGGGCTACATGCTCGGCCCGAGTAGGACTGTACACCAGAATATCATCGATGTACACCACCACTCCCTGCGCCTGCATGTCCCGGAAAATTTCATCTACAAACGATTGGAAGACTGATGGAGCATTCATTAACCCATATGGCATGACGAGATACTCGTAATGGCCGGAGGTAGTACTAAATGCTGTCTTCCACTCATCGCCCTCCCTAATGCGCACCAAATTATATGCGCTCCTGAGGTCCAATTTTGTGAAGAACCGTGCCCCGTGTAATGACTCCGTCATAGTCCCAATCAGCGGAAGTGGATAACTATATTTAACAGTCACCTGATTGAGACCGCGGTAGTCAATACACGGACGCAGACCTCCATCCTTCTTCTTCACAAAAAAGAAGCTCGAGGACGCGGGAGAAGTAGAGGTCCGTATGTATCCCTGTCTCAGAGACTCGGCAATGTAAGTTTCCATTGCCCTTTTCTCCTCCTGTGACAAAGGATACACATGGCTCCGCGGAAGCGCGGCTCCTGTCTGGAGGTCTATCGCACAATCCCCCTGTCTATGAGGTGGCAATCGTGCCGCTCGGGTCTTACTAAACACGAGTGCCAAATCCTCATACTCAGGAGGAATGTGCAGTGCTGACATCTGGTTCGGACTTTCCACCGAGGTCACCCCTACGGAAACACCCAGACATAACCCCTCACACTGAGCAGACCACCCTTTAAGAGCCTTCTCTCGCCACGAAATAGTAGGATCATGGGTAGTCAACCAGGGAAGCCCCAGTACCACCGGATACGCAGGAGAGTCAATCAGATAGAGTTGAATCATCTCCTCATGACCCCCCTGCGTCATCATCCTAAGTGGCGCTGTGAGCTCCCCAATCCACCCAGATCCTAACGGACGACTATCTAAGGCATGTACGGGGAAAGGCTTATCGACTGGAAGGAGGGGAATCCCTAACTTAACACAGAATTTACGATCTATAAAATTCCCAGCTGCGCCTGAATCGACTAGCGCCTTATGCTGGGAACGAGGTGCAACCTGTGGAAAACAAACAGGTAATGTAAAGTGGACGACAGAAAGCTCTGGGTAAGTAGGGCGCCTACTCACCTGGGAGGACTCCCCACTGTATGGCCTGCCATCTCCCTCCTCAGAGGACCCTCCCCAGCACCTAGCCGCGGTGTGCCCTCCGCGGCCACACCTGGTGCAGGAGACTGCCCCCCTCGGGTTCCTACCTCGTCTCCCTCTAGCGCCAGCCCCTCCAAGCTCCATCGGACTCTGCTCGGAGGCGCTGGAGGGTGGAATGGGAGGCCCCCATCTGGGACGTCCGCGAGTCGTGAGTAGGTTGTCCAGACGAATAGCCATGTCCACAAGCTGGTCGAACGTTAATGTAGCGTCCCTACAAGCTAACTCCCTGCGGACGTCCTCCCTAAGGCTACACCTAAAGTGGTCTATGAGCGCCTTCTCATTCCACCCCGCATCAGCCGCTAGAGTCCGGAACTCCAGCGCAAACTCTTGAACGCTCCTCATCCCCTGTCGGAGGTGGAATAGACGTTCCCCCGCCGCTCTTCCCTCTGGTGGATGGTCAAAGACCGCACGGAAACGGCGGGAGAACTCCGCATAGGTGACTGTGGCGGAGTCTATTCCCCTCCATTCGGCGTTGGCCCACTCCAACGCCTTGCCGGTGAGACAGGAGATGAGGGCGGAAACGCTCTCGTATCCCGAGGGCGCCGGGTGTATGGTGGCCAGGTAGAGCTCCACTTGCAAAAGGAACCCCTGACACCCGGCAGCGGAGCCGTCGTACGCCCTCGGGAGCGAGAGCCGAATTCCACTGGGTTCCGGTAGAGGGGTGGGCTGGTTGTCTGGTGGTGAAGGAGCGACAGGTGGGGCTGTGGGAACACCGCTGGTCTCCCATCGCCGAAGGGTGTCCATGACGCCCTCCAAAGCGTGCCCGATCCGATTGATGCGATGCTCTTGTCCCAGGAGACGTTCCTCCACGCTGTCGACGTGTGCTCCTGCTGATTCCATATCTGGTGTGTAATTCTGTCACGATGTTAGAACTGGTGTGGTGTGGAATCAGGCGCAGAAGCAGAGAGACAGTCCAACAAGACTTTACTGGAGAGTGCAAAATAATTCCAAAAACAGCCAGAGGCCAAAAGACGCACACAGGCGTCAAAACACGAGCGCACAACACAGGGCGCAAAACTCTCCTCAACCGAGGAGGAAGCTAAATAGCAAATGGCGTGCCGAAACACGGGACACGCACAAACACCTGACACAAAACAATTACACACAACACTACACTAACAACAAGGAAACTAAATAGGGTGCTTAATGAGACATAACACAAGACAGGTGTGGCTAACAGACAAAACTCATCAAACAGGAAACATGGAGCGGTGGCAGCTAGTACTCCGGAGACGACGACCGGCGAAACCCGCCCGAACAAGGAGGAGGAGCTGCCTCGGCCGAAACCGTGACACTGCCTTCATGTACATATCTACCACTGCTCTTAAACATTTGGATGCCGTCTACCAATGCGCCCTTCGCTGTATCAAAGGTGACAGTTTTAATACTCACTACTGCATCCTGTATCAGAAGGTTGTCTCGTCCTCATTAAAGTCCCGTAGACCACTTCACTATTCTCTTTTTGTTTCCAAAGCTCTACTACACAAGCTTCCATCTTACCTAACTCCGTTGCTAACGTATAAAAGAATGAGCTACCAAACCCAATCGCAGGATTGGTTAACTCTTGAAGTTCCTCGGGTCTCCACCGAACTAGGTAAATCCGCTTTTAGTTTTAGTTTTCCACATTTTTGGAATCACTTAAAAAAAGTAATTACATTTGGGGTCCCTGGTGCCACTAGGGCAGTTTAAACCCCTGATGATAAATTAGTTCACCGAGGTGTGCAATTGTTTTGATTGATGATGGCTGTTTGTGATGTTCTATGTAATGTACTTGTTATTGTATCTTGTTATTCAAATCAAATCAAATTGTATTGGTCACATACACATTTTTAGCAGATGTTATTGTGGGTGTAGCGAAATGCTTGTGTTTCTAGCTCCAACAGTGCGGTAATATCTAGCAAGTAATATCTAACAGAAAATTTCACAACAATACACACAAATCTAAAGCAAAGGAATGGAATTAAGAATATATAAATATTTGGACGTATAATATATAATATAATATAATATGCCATTTAGCAGACGCTTTTATCCGAAGCGACTTACAGTCATGTGTGCATAAATGTTTACGTATGGGTGGTCCCGGGGATCGAACCCACTACCCTGGCGTTACAAGCGCCGTGCTCTACCAGCTGAGCTACAGAGGACCAAGCGCCATGCTCTACCAGCTGAGCTACAGAGGACCAAGCGCCGTGCTCTACCAGCTGAGCTACAGAGGACCAGAGGACCAGAGGACCAGAGGACCAGAGGACCAGAGGACCAGAGGACCAAGCGCCGTGCTCTACCAGCTGAGCTCCAGAGGACCAAGCGCCGTGCTCTACCAGCTGAGCTACAGAGGACCAGAGGACCAGAGGACCAGAGGACCAGAGGACCAGAGGACCAGAGGACCAGAGGACCAAGCGCCGTGCTCTACCAGCTGAGCTACAGAGGACCAGAGGACCAGAGGACCAGAGGACCAAGCGCCGTGCTCTACCAGCTGAGCTCCAGAGGACCAAGCGCCGTGCTCTACCAGCTGAGCTACAGAGGACCAAGCGCCGTGCTCTACCAGCTGAGCTACAGAGGACCAAGCGCCGTGCTCTACCAGCTGAGCTCCAGAGGACCAGAGGACGTTGGAGCAGCATAGACTAAAATATTCTGTCTCGTATCGTGTTATTTTTTATTTTTTATTTTTTTATGGCCTCAGGGCACCATTGGAAATGAGACCCTGATCTCAATTGGGCTCCCCTGATTAAATAAAGTACAAAATATAATTTAAGAAGCCTGCCTGGAGTGCCAGATGGGTGGGGTTTACAGTTCTGTGACTCCTCTATTGGTTGATTAAGCAAGTAAAGCTCAATCAATCCCAGATAAAGTAAGGATGGAATACTGAATGGAGGGAGGCCTGATTTACACCCTATGGAGGCAGGGTTCCCAAATGGCACTACTTTTGGTCAAAAGGGAAGGCCTCCATCCTCTATATAGGGTTTAGGAGGGCTAATTGAGATGAGTTCTAGTGAGAAACTCTTCCCTCCCTGAGTTGTTTTCCCTGGTTCTAATCGTTACCTTTGAGAAGTAGACCAAACGTCCTTTGAGAAGTAGACCAAACGTCCAGGGGACTGAACTGGGAAGTGCTGTTGTGGTCCTCTGGAATCTCAATTCAAACACAGGAGTAGAGACACACACCTCACAGGAGTAGAGACACACCTCACAGGAGTAGAGACACACCTCACAGGAGACACACCTCACAGGAGTAGAGACACACCTCACAGGAGTAGAGACACACACCTCACAGGAGTAGAGACACACACCTCACAGGAGTAGAGACACACCTCACAGGAGTAGAGACACACCTCACAGGAGTAGAGACACACACCTCACAGGAGTAGAGACACACCTCACAGGAGTAGAGACACACGCACAGGGAGGGAACCTCACAGGAGTAGAGAAACACACCTCACAGGAGTAGAGACACACACCTCACAGGAGTAGAGACACACCTCACAGGAGTAGAACACACCTCACAGGAGTAGAGACACACACCTCACAGGAGTAGAGACACACCTCACAGGAGTAGAGACAACCTCACAGGAGTAGAGACACACCTCACAGGAGTAGAGACACACCTCACAGGAGTAGAGACACACCTCACAGGAGTAGAGACACACCTCACAGGAGTAGAGACACACACTCACAGGAGTAGAACACACCTCACAGGAGTAGACACCACCTCACAGGAGTAGAGACACACCTCACAGGAGTAGAGACACACCTCACAGGAGTAGAGACACAACTCACAGGAGTAGAGACACACACCTCACAGGAGTAGAGACACACCTCACAGGAGTAGAGACAACACCTCACAGGAGTAGAGACACACCTCACAGGAGTAGAGACACACCTCACAGGAGTAGAGGACACACCTCACAGGAGTAGAGACACACCTCACAGGAGTAGAGACACACACCTCACAGGAGTAGAGACACACACCTCACAGGAGTGAGAGGACACACTTCACAGGAGTAAAGACACACCTCACAGGAGTAAAGACACACCTCACAGGAGTAGAGACACACCTCACAGGAGTAGAGACACACTTCACAGGAGTAAAGACACACCTCACAGGAGTAGAGACACACCTCACAGGAGTAGAGACACACCTCACAGGAGTAGAGACACACACCTCACAGGAGTAGAGACACACCTCAACAGGAGTAGAGGACACCACCTCACAGGAGTAGACACACACCTCACAGGAGTTAGAGGACACACCTCACAGGAGTAGAGACACACCTCACAGGAGTAGAGACACACCTCACAGGAGTAGACACACACCTCACAGGAGTAGAGACACACCTCACAGGAGTAGATACACACACCTCACAGGAGTAGAGACACACCTCAACAGGAGTAGAGGACACACACCTCACAGGAGTAAGAGGCACACCTCACAGGAGTAGAGACACACACCTCACAGGAGTAGAGACACACCTCACAGGGACACACCTCACAGGAGTAGAGACACACCCTCCACGGAGTAGAGACACACACCTCACAGGAGTAGAGACACACCTCACAGGAGTAGAGACACACCTCACAGGGAGTAGAGACACACACCTCACAGGAGTAGTAGAGACACAAACCTCACAGGAGTAGAGACCACACACCTCACAGGAGTAGAGGACCACACACCTCACAGGAGTAGAGACAACCTCACAGGGGTAGAGACACACCTCACAGGAGTAGAGACACACCTCACAGGAGTAGGACACACCTCACAGGAGTAGAGACACACACCTCACAGGAGTAGAGACACACACCTCACAGGAGTAGAGACACACACCTCACAGGAGTAGAGGCACACACCTCACAGGAGTAGAGACACCACCCCTCACAGGAGTAGAGACACAACCTCACAGGAGTAGAGACACACCTCACAGAGTAGAGACACACCTCACAGGAGTAGAGACACACACCTCACAGGAGTAGAGACACACACCTCACAGGAGTAGAGACACACCTCACAGGAGTAAAGACACACCTCACAGGAGTAAGACACCCCTCACAGGAGTAGAGACACCACCTCACAGGAGTAGAGACCACCTCACAGGAGTAGAGAATACACCTCACAGGAGTAGAGACACACACCTACAGGAGTAGAGACAACCTGACAGGAGTAGAGACACACATCACAGGAGTAGAGACACACCTCACAGGAGTAGAGAACACACACCTCACAGGAGTAGAGACACCCTCACATGAGTAGAGACACACTCACAGGAGTAGAGAAACACACCTCACAGGAGTAGAGACACACACCTCACAGGAGTAGAGACACACACCTCACAGGAGTAGAGACACACCTCACAGGAGTAGGAAACACACCTCACAGGAGTAGAGACACACACTCACAGGAGTAGAGACACCCACCTCACAGGAGTAGAGACACACTCACAGGAGTAGACACACACCTCACAGGAATAGAGACACACATCACAGGAGTAGAGACACACACCTCACAGGAGTAGAGACACACACCTCACAGGAGTAGAGACACACACCTCACAGGAGTAGAGACACACACCTCACAGGAGTAGAGACACACACATCACAGGAGTAGAGACACACCTCACAGGAGTAGAGACACACCTAACAGGAGTAAAGACACACCTCACAGGAGTAAAGACACACCTCACAGGAGTAGAGACACACACCTCACAGGAGTAGAGACACACCTCACAGGAGTAGAGACACACACCTCACAGGAGTAAAGACACACCTCACAGGAGTAGAGACACACCTCACAGGAGTAGAGACACACCTCACAGGAGTAGAGACACACACCTCACAGGAGTAGAGACACACCTCACAGGAGTAGAGACACACACCTCACAGGAGTAGAGACACACCTCACAGGAGTAGAGACACACACCTCACAGGAGTAGAGACACACCTCACAGGAGTAGAGACACACCTCACAGGAGTAGAGACACACCTCACAGGAGTAAAGACACACCTCACAGGAGTAGAGACACACCTCACAGGAGTAGAGACACACCTCACAGGAGTAGAGGCACACCTCACAGGAGTAGAGACACACCTCACAGGAGTAAGTCACACCTCACAGGAGTAGAGACACACCTCACAGGAGTAGAGGACCACACCTCACAGGAGTAGAGACACAACTCACAGGAGTAGAGACACACACCTCACAGGAGTAGAGACACACCTCACAGGAGTAGAGACACACACCTCACAGGAGTAGAGACACACCTCACAGGAGTAGAGACACACCTCACAGGAGTAGAGACACACCTCACAGGAGTTAAAGACACACCCTCACAGGAGTAGAGGACACACCTCACAGGAGTAGAGACACACCTCACAGGAGTAGAGGCACACCTCACAGGAGTAGAGACACACCTCACAGGAGTAAAGACACACCTCACAGGAGTAGAGACACACCTCACAGGAGTAGAGACACACCTCACAGGAGTAGAGACACACACATCACAGGAGTAGAGACACACCTCACAGGAGTAGAGACACACCTCACAGGAGTAGACACACACCTCACAGGAGTAGAGACACACCTCACAGGAGTAGAGACACACCTCACAGGAGTAGAGACACACCTCACAGGAGTAGACACACACCTCACAGGAGTAGAGACACACCTCACAGGAGTAGATACACACACCTCACAGGAGTAGAGACACACCTCACAGGAGTAGAGACACACACCTCACAGGAGTAGAGGCACACCTCACAGGAGTAGAGACACACACCTCACAGGAGTAGAGACACACACCTCACAGGAGTAGAGACACACCTCACAGGAGTAGAGACACACACCTCACAGGAGTAGAGACACACCTCACAGGAGTAGAGACACACCTCACAGGGGTAGAGACACACACCTCACAGGAGTAGAGACACACACCTCACAGGAGTAGAGACACACACCTCACAGGAGTAGAGACACACACCTCACAGGAGTAGAGACACACACCTCACAGGAGTAGAGACACACCTCACAGGAGTAGAGACACACCTCACAGGAGTAGAGACACACACCTCACAGGAGTAGAGACACACCTCACAGGAGTAGAGACACACACCTCACAGGAGTAGAGGCACACACCTCACAGGAGTAGAGACACACACCTCACAGGAGTAGAGACACACCTCACAGGAGTAGAGACACACCTCACAGGAGTAGAGACACACCTCACAGGAGTAGAGACACACACCTCACAGGAGTAGAGACACACACCTCACAGGAGTAGAGACACACCTCACAGGAGTAAAGACACACCTCACAGGAGTAAAGACACACCTCACAGGAGTAGAGACACACCTCACAGGAGTAGAGACACACCTCACAGGAGTAGAGATACACCTCACAGGAGTAGAGACACACACCTCACAGGAGTAGAGACACACCTGACAGGAGTAGAGACACACATCACAGGAGTAGAGACACACCTCACAGGAGTAGAGACACACACCTCACAGGAGTAGAGACACACCTCACAGGAGTAGAGACACACCTCACAGGAGTAGAGACACACACCTCACAGGAGTAGAGACACACACCTCACAGGAGTAGAGACACACACCTCACAGGAGTAGAGACACACCTCACAGGAGTAGAGACACACCTCACAGGAGTAGAGACACACACCTCACAGGAGTAGAGACACACACCTCACAGGAGTAGAGACACACCTCACAGGAGTAGACACACACCTCACAGGAATAGAGACACACATCACAGGAGTAGAGACACACACCTCACAGGAGTAGAGACACACACCTCACAGGAGTAGAGACACACACCTCACAAGAGTAGAGACACACACCTCACAGGAGTAGAGACACACACATCACAGGAGTAGAGACACACCTCACAGGAGTAGAGACACACCTCACAGGAGTAAAGACACACCTCACAGGAGTAAAGACACACCTCACAGGAGTAGAGACACACACCTCACAGGAGTAGAGACACACCTCACAGGAGTAGAGACACACACCTCACAGGAGTAAAGACACACCTCACAGGAGTAGAGACACACACCTCACAGGAAGTAGAGGACACACCTCACAGGAGTAGAGACACACACCTCACAGGAGTAGAGACACACCTCACAGGAGTAGAGACACACACCTCACAGGAGTAGAGACACACTCACAGGAGTAGAGACACCACACCTCACAGGAGTAGAGGACACACCTCACAGGAGTAGAGACACACTACAGGAGTAGGAGACCACACCTCACAGGAGTAAAGACACACCTCACAGGAGTAGAGACACACCTCACAGGAGTAGAGACACACCTCACAGGAGTAGAGGCACACCTCACAGGAAGTAGAGACACACATCACAGGAGTAAAGACACCCCTCCACAGGATAGAGGACCACACCTCCACAGGAGTAGAGACACCACCTCACAGGAGTAGAGACACACACCTCACAGGAGTAGAGACACACCTCACAGGGTAGGCACACACCTCACAGGAGTAGAGACACACCTCACAGGAGTAGAGACACACCTCACAGGAGTAGAGACACACCTACAGGAGTAAAGACACACTCACAGGAGTAGAGACACACCTCACAGGGTAGAGACACACCTCACAGGAGTAGAGGCACACCTCACAGGAGTAGAGACACACCTCACAGGAGTAAAGACACACCTCACAGGAGTAGAGACACACCTCACAGGAGTAGAGACACACCTCACAGGAGTAGAGACACACCTCACAGGAGTAGAGACACACCTCACAGGAGTAGAGGCACACCTCACAGGAGTAGAGACACACACCTCACAGGAGTTTAGACACACCTCACAGGAGTAGAGACACACACCTCACAGGAGTAGAGGCACACACCTCACAGGAGTAGAGACACACCTCACAGGAGTAGAGACACACACCTCACAGGAGTAGAGACACACACCTCACAGGAGTAGAGACACACCTCATAGGAGTAGAGACACACCTCACAGGAGTAGAGACACACCTCACAGGAGTAGACACACACCTCACAGGAGTAGAGACACACACCTCACAGGAGTATAGACACACCTCACAGGAGTAGAGACACACCTCACAGGAGTAGAGACACACACCTCACAGGAGTAGAGACACACACACCTCACAGGAGTAGAGACACACCTCACAGGAGTAGAGACACCACCTCACAGGAGTAGAGGACACACCTCACAGGAGTAGAGACCACACCTCACAGGAGTAGAGACACACACCTCACAGGAGTAGAGACACACACACCTCACAGGAGTAGAGACACACCTCACAGGAGTAGAGACACACACCTCACAGGAGTAGAGACACACCTCACAGGAGTAGAGACACACCTCACAGGAGTAGAGACACACCTCACAGGAGTAGAGACACACCTCACAGGAGTAGAGACACACCTCACAGGAGTAGAGACACACCTCACAGGAGTAGAGACACACCTCACAGGAGTAGAGACACACCTCACAGGAGTAGAGACACACCTACAGGAGTAGAGACACACCTCACAGGAGTAGGACACACCTCACAGGAGTAGAGACACACCTCACAGGAGTAGAGACACACCTCACAGGAGTAGAGGCACACCTCAAAGGAGTAGAGACACACCTCACAGGAGTAAAGACACACCTCACAGGAGTAGAGACACACCTCACAGGAGTAGAGACACACCTCACAGGAGTAGAGACACACACCTCACAGGAGTAGAGACACACCTCACAGGAGTAGAGACACACACCTCACAGGAGTAGAGACACACCTCACAGGAGTAGAGACACACCTCACAGGAGTAGAGACACACCTCACAGGAGTAAAGACACACCTCACAGGAGTAGAGACACACCTCACAGGAGTAGAGACACACCTCACAGGAGTAGAGGCACACCTCACAGGAGTAGAGACACACCTCACAGGAGTAAAGACACACCTCACAGGAGTAGAGACACACCTCACAGGAGTAGAGGCACACACCTCACAGGAGTAGAGACACACCTCACAGGAGTAGAGACACACCTCACAGGAGTAGAGGCACACCTCACAGGAGTAGAGACACACACCTCACAGGAGTTTAGACACACCTCACAGGAGTAGAGACACACACCTCACAGGAGTAGAGACACACACACCTCACAGGAGTAGAGACACACCTCACAGGAGTAGAGACACACCTCACAGGAGTAGAGACACACCTCACAGGAGTAGAGACACACCTCACAGGAGTAGAGACACACCTCACAGGAGTAGAGACACACCTCACAGGAGTAGAGACACACACCTCACAGGAGTAGAGACACACACACCTCACAGGAGTAGAGACACACCTCACAGGAGTAGAGACACACACCTCACAGGAGTAGAGACACACCTCACAGGAGTAGAGACACACCTCACAGGAGTAGAGACACATCTCACAGGAGTAGAGACACACCTCACAGGAGTAGAGAAACACCTCACAGGAGTAGAGACACACCTCACAGGAGTAGACACACACCTCACAGGAGTAGAGACACACCTCACAGGAGTAGAGACACACCTCACAGGAGTAGAGACACACACACCAGATCATTATGGACAGGGAAAACCTGATCCTAGACCAGCACTCCTACTCTGAGACATACAGGCCCTGATACACACGGGCCCTGGTTCAGATATGCATTACAAGGTAAGTGGAGGAAGTTAATGAAGAACTCATCAATAGACACTCATTGATTGAATCAGTACAGAAGATCCTTATCCAAGCTGAACAGTGAACACTCAAGAGCATGACCATTTTATTGCCAAATTCATTTATTTTCAGTTAATTCATTTTACGTTTCAGCATTTTTAGTCTATAACTTCAGTAGAATCTACAGTTGTGATAACTTCAAGTTCATTACAAAATAGAGTCTTTGCAATAAATAAATATAATATCGATTTATATTTATACATTATATGTATTAAAATAAATATATAGTACATCTCATAAATATGCTCATTCATATGTACACTTCAGCTGGTTGTATTTGAATAATGTTCCTTAGTACAGACTGAACATTACAAGTCGCTTTCTCTCTCCCCGTCTGTCCGTTCTAAAGCTCTCCTTCTGTTCTAAAGCTCTCCCTCTGTTCTAAAGCTCTCCCTCTGTTCTAAAGCTCTCATCTGTTCTAAAGCTCTCCCTCTGTTCTAAAGCTCTCCCTCATTCTAAAGCTCTCCCTCCATTCTAAAGCTCTCCCTCTGTTCTACAGCTCTCCCTCCATTCTAAAGCTCTCCCTCTGTTCTAAAGCTCTCCCTCCATTCTAAAGCTCTCCCTCTGTTCTAAAGCTCTCCCTCCATTCTAAAGCTCTCCCTCTGTTCTAAAGCTCTCCCTCCATTCTAAAGCTCTCCCTCATTCTAAAGCTCTCCCTCTGTTCTAAAGCTATCCCTCCTTTCTAAAGCTCTCCCTCTGTTCTAAAGTTTTCCCCCATTGTAAAGCTCTCCCTCATTCTGAAGCTATCCCTCTGTTCTAAAGCTCTACCTCTGTTCTAAAGCTCTCCCTCTGTTCTAAAGTTCTCCCTCTGTTGTAAAGCTGTCCCTCTGTTCTAAAGCTCTCCCTCGGTTCTAAAGCTCTCCCTCATTCTAAAGCTCTCCCTCTGTTCTAAAGCTCTCCCTCTGTTCTAAAGCTTTCCCTCTGTTCTAAAGCTCTCCCTCTGTTCTAAAGCTCTCCCTCTGTTCTAAAGCTTTCCCTCATTCTAAAGCTCTCCCTCTGTTCTAAAGCTTTCCCTCCGTTCTAAATCTCTCCCTCTGTTCCAAAGCTCTCCTCATTCTAAAGCTCTCCCTCTGTTCTAAAGCTCTCCCTCGGTTCTAATGCTCTCTCACGGTTCGAAAGCTCTCCCTCGGTTCGAAAGCTCTCCCTCATTCTAAAGCTCTCCCTCATTCTAAAGCTCTCCCTCTGTTCTAAAGCTCTCCCTCTGTTCTAAAGCTTTCCCTCATTCTAAAGCTCTCCCTCCGTTCTAAAGCTCTCCCTCATTCTAAAGCTCTCCCTCATTCTAAAGCTCTCCCTCTGTTCTAAAGCTCTCCCTCTGTTCTACAGCTCTCCCTCTGTTCTAAAGCTCTCCCTCTGTTCTAAAGCTCTCTCTCGGTTCTAAAGCTCTCCCTCTGTTCTAAAGCTCTCCCTCCATTCTAAAGCTTTCCCTCTGTTCTAAAGCTCTCCCCTCCATTCTAAAGCTCTCCTCTGTTCTAAACTCTACCTCCATTCTAAAACTCTCCCTCCATTCTACAGCTCTCTCTCTGTTCTAAAGTTCTCCCTCCATTCTAAAGCTCTCCCTCTGTTCTAAAGCTCTCCCTCTGTTCTACAGCTCTCCTCTGTTCTAAAGATCCCCTCTGTTTACAGCTCTTCCTCTGTTCTAAAGATCTCCCTCCATTCTAAAGCTCTCCCTCTGTTCTAAAGCTCTCCCTCCTTTCTAAAGCTCTCCCTATGTTCTAAAGTTTTCCCCCATTCTAAAGCTCTCCCTCATTCTGAAGCTATCCCCTGTTCTAAAGCTCTACCCTTGTTCTAAAGCTTCTCCCTCTGTTCTAAAGTTCTCCCTCTGTTGTAAAGCTCTCCTTGTTCTAAAGCTCCCCCCTCTTTTGAAATTTTCTCCCCTTTCACAGCTCCCCCCTTCTGTTCTAAGTTCCCCCTCTGTTGTAAAGCTCTCCCCTTTCTAAAGCTCCCCCTTGGTTGAAAATTTTCCCCCTTGTTCTAAAGCTCCCCCTCTTTTTCTAAAGCTCTCCCCTTTTTCTAAATTCTCCCTCTGTTGTAATTTTTCCCCTTTTCTACAGCCTCCCTCTGTTCAAAGTCTCCCTCCATTAAAAAGCTATCCCTCGTTTTTAACAGCTCCCCCTCCTTCTAAAAGCTCTCCCCTGTCAAAAGCTTCCTCCATTCAAAAGCTCTCCCTCTTTTTCTAAACTCTCCCTCCTTTCTAAAGCTCCCCCCTCTGTTCTAAAGCCTCCCCCCCTTTCAAAAGTTTCCCCCTCTTCAAAGCCCCCCTTGTTCTAAAGCATCCCCCTTTCAAAGCTCCCCCTCTTTTTAAATTTTTCCCCCATTCTAAACTCTCCCTCTTCTGAAGCTTCCCTCTTTCAAAAGCTTACCTCTGTTCAAAAAGCTCTCCCTCTGTTTTAAGTTCTCCCCTGTGTAAAGTTTCCCCCTCTGTTTAAAGTTTCCCCCTTGTTCAAAAGCTCCCCCCTCGTTCAAAAGTTTTCCCATTCTAAAGCTCTCTCTGTTCTAAAGCTTTCCCTCCGTTCTAAATCTCTCCCTCTGTTCCAAAGCTCTCCTCATTCTAAAGCTCTCCTCTGTTCTAAAGCTCTCCCTCTGTTCCTAAAGCTCTCCCTCTGTTCTAAGCTTTCCCTCATTCTAAAGCTCTCCCTCCGTTCTAAAGCTTCCCTCCGTTCTAAAGCTCTCCTCTGTTCCAAAAGCTCTCTCATTCTACAGCTTCCCTCTGTCTAAAGCTCTCCCTTGGTTCTAAAGCTCTCTCTCGTTTCTAAAGCTCTCCCTCATGTTCTAAAGCTCTCTCCCATCTAAGTCCCCTCTTTTCTAAAGCTCTCTCTCGGTTCTAAAGCTCTCCCTCTGTTCTAAAGCTCTCCCTCCATTCTAAAGCTTTCCCTCTGTTCTAAAGCTCTCCCTCCATTCTAAAGCTCTCCCTCTGTTCTAAACTCTACCTCCATTCTAAACTCTCCCTCCATTCTACAGCTCTCTCTCTGTTCTAAAGTTCTCCCTCCATTCTAAAGCTCTCCCTCTGTTCTAAAGCTCTCCCTCTGTTCTACAGCTCTCCCTCTGTTCTAAAGCTCCCCCTCTGTTCTACAGCTCTTCCTCTGTTCTAAAGATCTCCCTCCATTCTAAAGCTCTCCCTCTGTTCTAAAGCTCTCCCTCCTTTCTAAAGCTCTCCCTCTGTTCTAAAGTTTTCCCCCATTCTAAAGCTCTCCCTCATTCTGAAGCTATCCCTCTGTTCTAAAGCTCTACCTCTGTTCTAAAGCTCTCCCTCTGTTCTAAAGTTCTCCCTCTGTTGTAAAGCTCTCCCTCTGTTGTAAAGTTCTCCCTCTGTTCTACAGCTCTCCCTCTGTTCTAAAGTTCTCCCTCTGTTGTAAAGCTCTCCCTCTGTTCTAAAGCTCTCCCTCTGTTGTAAAGTTCTCCCTCTGTTCTAAAGCTCTCCCTCTGTTCTAAAGCTCTCCCTCTGTTCTAAAGTTCTCCCTCTGTTGTAAAGTTCTCCCTCTGTTCTACAGCTCTCCCTCTGTTCTAAAGCTCTCCCTCCATTCTAAAGCTATCCCTCTGTTCTACAGCTCTCCCTCCATTCTAAAGCTCTCCCTCTGTTCTAAAGCTCTCCCTCCATTCTAAAGCTCTCCCTCTGTTCTAAAGCTCTCCCTCCATTCTAAAGCTCTCCCTCTGTTCTAAAGCTCTCCCTCCATTCTAAAGCTCTCCCTCATTCTAAAGCTCTCCCTCTGTTCTAAAGCTATCCCTCCTTTCTAAAGCTCTCCCTCTGTTCTAAAGTTTTCCCCCATTCTAAAGCTCTCCCTCATTCTGAAGCTATCCCTCTGTTCTAAAGCTCTACCTCTGTTCTAAAGCTCTCCCTCTGTTCTAAAGTTCTCCCTCTGTTGTAAAGCTCTCCCTCTGTTCTAAAGCTCTCCCTCTGTTCTAAAGCTCTCCCTCTGTTCTAAAGCTTTCCCTCATTCTAAAGCTCTCCCTCTGTTCTAAAGCTTTCCCTCCGTTCTAAATCTCTCCCTCTGTTCCAAAGCTCTCCTCATTCTAAAGCTCTCCCTCTGTTCTAAAGCTCTCCCTCGGTTCTAAAGCTCTCCCTCTGTTCTAAAGTTTTCCCTCATTCTAAAGCTCTCCCTCCGTTCTAATGCTCTCCCTCCATTCTAAAGCTCTCCCTCATTCTGAAGCTATCCCTCTGTTCTAAAGCTCTACCTCTGTTCTAAAGCTTTCCCTCTGTTCTACAGCTCTCCCTCTGTTCTAAAGTTCTCCCTCTGTTGTAAAGCTCTCCCTCTGTTCCAAAGCTCTCCTCATTCTAAAGCTCTCCCTCGGTTCGAAAGCTCTCCCTCATTCTAAAGCTCTCCCTCATTCTAAAGCTCTCCCTCTGTTCTAAAGCTCTCCCTCTGTTCTAAAGCTTTCCCTCATTCTAAAGCTCTCCCTCCGTTCTAAAGCTTTCCCTCCGTTCTAAAGCTCTCCCTCTGTTCCAAAGCTCTCCTCATTCTACAGCTCTCCCTCTGTTCTAAAGCTCTCCCTTGGTTCTAAAGCTCTCTCTCGTTTCTAAAGCTCTCCCTCTGTTCTAAAGCTCTCCCTCCATTCTAAAGCTTTCCCTCTGTTCTAAAGCTCTCCCTCCATTCTAAAGCTCTCCCTCTGTTCTAAACTCTACCTCCATTCTAAACTCTCCCTCCATTCTACAGCTCTCTCTCTGTTCTAAAGTTCTCCCTCCATTCTAAAGCTCTCCCTCTGTTCTACAGCTCTCCCTCTGTTCTAAAGCTATCCCTCTGTTCTACAGCTCTCCCTCTGTTCTGAAGCTCCCCCTCTGTTCTACAGCTCTTCCTCTGTTCTAAAGATCTCCCTCCATTCTAAAGCTCTCCCTCTGTTCTAAAGCTCTCCCTCCTTTCTAAAGCTCTCCCTCTGTTCTAAAGTTTTCCCCCATTCTAAAGCTCTCCCTCATTCTGAAGCTATCCCTCTGTTCTAAAGCTCTACCTCTGTTCTAAAGCTCTCCCTCTGTTCTACAGCTCTCCCACTGTTCTAAAGTTATCCCTCTGTTGTAAAGCTCTCCCTCTGTTCTAAACTCTCCCTCCATTCTAAACTCTCCCTCCATTCTACAGCTCTCTCTCTGTTCTAAAGCTCTCCCTCCATTCTAAAGCTCTCCCTCATTCTAAAACTCTCCCTCTCTTGTAAATCTCTCCCTCTGTTCTACAGCTCTCCCTCCGTTCTAAAGCTCTCCCTCTGTTCTAAAGCTCTCCCTCCGTTCTAAAGCTCTCCCTCATTCTAAAACTCTCCCTCTCTTTTAAATCTCTCCCTCTGTTCTACAGCTCTCCCTCTGTTCTAAAGCTCTCTCTCTGTTCTAAAGTTCTCTACGTTCTAAAGCTCTCCCTCTGTTCTAAAGCTCTCCCTCTGTTCTAAAGTTCTCTACGTTCTAAAGCTCTCCCTCTGTTCTAAAGCTCTCCCTCCGTTCTAAAGCTCTCCCTCTGTTCTAAAGCTCTCCCTCCGTTCTAAATCTCTCCCTCCATTCTAAAGCTCTCCCTCATTCTAAAGCTCTCCCTCTGTTCTAAAGCTCTCCCTCTGTTCTAAAGCTCTCCCTCTGTTCTACAGCTCTCCCTCTGTTCTAAAGCTTTCCCTCTGTTATACAGCTCTTCCTCTGTTCTAAAGCTCTCCCTCCATTCTAAAGCTCTCCCTCTGTTCTAAAGCTATCCCTCCTTTCTAAAGCTCTCCCTCTGTTCTAAAGTTTTCCCTCATTCTAAAGCTCTCCCTCCGTTCTAAAGCTCTCCCTCTGTTCTAAAGCTCTCCCTCCTTTCTAAAGCTCTCCCTCTGTTCTAAAGTTTTCCCCCATTCTAAAGCTCTCCCTCATTCTGAAGCTATCCCTCTGTTCTAAAGCTCTACCTCTGTTCTAAAGCTCTCCCTCTGTTCTACAGCTCTCCCTCTGTTCTAAAGTTATCCCTCTGTTGTAAAGCTCTCCCTCTGTTCTAAACTCTCCCTCCATTCTAAACTCTCCCTCCATTCTACAGCTCTCTCTCTGTTCTAAAGCTCTCCCTCCATTCTAAAGCTCTCCCTCATTCTAAAACTCTCCCTCTGTTGTAAATCTCTCCCTCTGTTCTACAGCTCTCCCTCCGTTCTACAGCTCTTCCTCTGTTCTAAAGATCTCCCTCCATTCTAAAGCTCTCCCTCTGTTCTAAAGCTCTCCCTCCGTTCTAAAGCTCTCCCTCCATTCTAAAGCTCTCCCTCATTCTAAAGCTCTCCCTCTGTTCTAAAGCTATCCCTCTGTTCTACAGCTCTCCCTCTGTTCTAAAGCTCTCCCTCTGTTATACAGCTCTTCCTCTGTTCTAAAGCTCTCCCTCCATTCTAAAGCTCTCCCTCTGTTCTAAAGCTATCCCTCCTTTCTAAAGCTCTCCCTCTGTTCTAAAGTTTTCCCTCATTCTAAAGCTCTCCCTCCGTTCTAAAGCTCTCCCTCCATTCTAAAGCTCTCCCTCATTCTAAAGCTCTCCCTCTGTTCTAAAGTTTTCCCTCATTCTAAAGCTCTCCCTCCGTTCTAAAGCTCTCCCTCCATTCTAAAGCTCTCCCTCATTCTAAAGCTCTCCCTCTGTTCTAAAGCTCTCCCTCTTTTCTAAAGCCTTCCCTCATTCTAAAGCTCTCCCTCCGTTCTAAAGCTTTCCCTCCGTTCTAAAGCTCTCCCTCTGTTCCAAAGCTCTCCTCATTCTAAAGCTATCCCTCTGTTCTAAAGCTCTCCCTCGGTTCTAAAGCTCTCCCTCTGTTCTAAAGTTTTCCCTCATTCTAAAGCTCTCCCTCAGTTCTAATGCTCTCCCTCCATTCTAAAGCTCTCCCTCATTCTGAAGCTATCCCTCTGTTCTAAAGCTCTACCTCTGTTCTAAAGCTTTCCCTCTGTTCTACAGCTCTCCCTCTGTTCTAAAGTTCTCCCTCTGTTGTAAAGCTCTCCCTCTGTTCTAAAGTTGTCCCTCGGTTCTAATGCTCTCTCTCGGTTCGAAAGCTCTCCCTCGGTTCGAAAGCTCTCCCTCATTCTAAAGCTCTCCCTCATTCTAAAGCTCTCCCTCTGTTCTAAAGCTCTCCCTCCGTTCTAAAGCTTTCCCTCCGTTCTAAAGCTCTCCCTCTGTTCCAAAGCTCTCCTCATTCTACAGCTCTCCCTCTGTTCTAAAGCTCTCCCTTGGTTCTAAAGCTCTCCCTCGGTTCTAAAGCTATCCCTCTGTTCTAAAGCTCTCCCTCCATTCTAAAGCTTTCCCTCTGTTCTAAAGCTCTCCCTCCATTCTAAAGCTCTCCCTCTGTTCTAAACTCTCCCTCCATTCTAAACTCTCCCTCCATTCTACAGCTCTCTCTCTGTTCTAAAGCTCTCCCTCCGTTCTAAAGCTCTCCCTCATTCTAAAACTCTCCCTCTGTTCTAAATCTCTCCCTCTGTTCTACAGCTCTCCCTCCGTTCTAAAGCTCTCCCTCTGTTCTAAACCTCTCCCTCCGTTCTAAAGCTCTCCCTCTGTTCTAAAGCTCTCTCTCTGTTCTAAAGCTCTCCCTCTGTTCTAAAGTTCTCTCTCCGTTCTAAAGCTCTCCCTCTGTTCTAAAGCTCTCCCTCCGTTCTAAAGCTCTCCCTCCGTTCTAAAGCTCTCCCTCTGTTCTAAAGCTCTCCCTCTGTTCTAAAGCTCTCCCTCCGTTCTAAAGCTCTCCCTCCATTCTAAAGCTCTCCCTCATTCTAAAGCTCTCCCTCTGTTCTAAAGCTCTCCCTCTGTTCTAAAGCTCTCCCTCTGTTCTACAGCTCTCCCTCTGTTCTAAAGCTCTCCCTCTGTTATACAGCTCTTCCTCTGTTCTAAAGCTCTCCCTCCATTCTAAAGCTCTCCCTCTGTTCTAAAGCTATCCCTCCTTTCTAAAGCTCTCCCTCTGTTCTAAAGTTTTCCCTCATTCTAAAGCTCTCCCTCCGTTCTAAAGCTCTCCCTCCATTCTAAAGCTCTCCCTCATTCTGAAGCTCTCCCTCTGTTCTAAAGCTCTACCTCTGTTCTAAAGCTCTCCCTCTGTTCTACAGCTCTCCCTCGGTTCTAATGCTCTCTCTCGGTTCGAAAGCTCTCCCTCGGTTCGAAAGCTCTCCCTCATTCTAAAGCTCTCCCTCATTCTAAAGCTCTCCCTCTGTTCTAAAGCTCTCCCTCTGTTCTAAAGCTCTCCCTCTGTTCTAAAGCTCTCCCTCCATTCTACAGCTCTCCCTCTGTTCTAAAGCTCTCCCTTCATTCTAAAGCTCTCCCTCATTCTAAAGTGCTCTTTCCATTCTAAAGGTCTCCCTCTGTTCTAAAGCTCTCCCTCCATTATAAAGCTTTCCCTCTGTTCTAAAGCTCTCCCTCCATTTTAAAGCTCTCCCTCTGTTCTAAAGCTCTCCCTCGGTTCTAAAGCTCTCCCTCGGTTCTAAAGCTCTCCCTCGGTTCTAAAGCTCTCCCTCGGTTCTAAAGCTCTCCCTCTGTTCTAAAGCTTTCCCTCATTCTAAAGCTCTCCCTACGTTCTAAAGCTTTCCCTCTGTTCTAAATCTTTCCCTCTGTTCCATAGCTCTCCCTCATTATAAAGCTCTCCCTCTGTTCTAAAGCTCTCCCTCCATCCTACAGCTCTCCCTCTGTTCTAAAGCTCTCCCTTCATTCTAAAGCTCTCCCTCATTCTAAAGTGCTCTTTCCATTCTAAAGCTCTCCCTCTGTTCTAAAGCTCTCCCTCCATTCTAAAGCTTTCCCTCTGTTCTAAAGCTCTCCCTCCATTCTAAAGCTCTCCCTCTGTTCTAAAGCTCTCCCTCCATTCTAAAGCTCTCCCTCTGTTCTACAGCTCTCCCTCCCTTCTAAAGCTCTCCCTCCATTCTAAAGCTCTCCCTCTGATCTAAAGCTCTCACTCTGTTCTAAAGCTCTCCCTCTGTTCTAAAGCTATCCCTCTGTTCAAAGCTCTCCCTCCATTCTAAAGCTCTCCCTTATTCTAAATTGCTCTTTCCATTCTAAAGCTCTCCCTCTGTTCTAAAGCTCTCCCTCCATTATAAAGCTCTCCCTCCATTCTAAAGCTCTCCCTCTGTTCTAAAGCTCTCCCTCTGTTCTAATGCTCTCCCTCTGTTCTAATGCTCTCCCTCTGTTCTAAAGTTTTCCCCCATTCTAAAGCTCTCCCTCTGTTCTAAAGCTATCCCTCTGTTCTAAAGCTCTCCCTCTGTTCTAATGCTCTCCCTCTGTTCTAAAGCTCTCCCTCCGTTCTAAAGCTCTCCCTCCATTCTAAAGCTATCCCTCCATTCTAAAGCTCTCCCTCATTATAAAGCTCTCCATCTGTTCTAAAGCTCTCCCTCTGTTCTAATGCTATCCCTCTGTTCTACAGCTCTCCCTCTGTTCTACAGCTCTCCCTCTGTTCTAAAGCTCTCCCTCCGTTCTAAAGCTCTCCCTCCATTCTAAAGCTCTCCCTCCGTTCTAATGCTCTCCCTTTGTTCTAAAGCTTTCCCTCTGTTCTAAAGCTCTCCCTCCATTCTAAAGCTCTCCCTCATTCTAAATATCTCCCTCTATTCTAAAGCTCTCCCTCCATTCTACAGCTCTCCCTCTGTACTAAACCTCTCCCTCCATTCTAAAGCTCTCCCTCATTCTAAAGCGCTCTTTCCATTCTAAAGCTCTCCCTCTGTTCTAAAGCTCTCCCTCCAGTCTAAAGCTTTCCCTCTTTTCTAAAGCTCTTCCTTTATTCTAAAGCTCTCCCTCAATTCTAAATCTTTCCCTCTGTTCTAAAGCTCTCCCTCCATTCTAAAGCTCTCCCTCATTCTAAAGCTCTCCCTCCGTTCTAAAGCTCTCCATTCTATAGCTCTCCCTCTGTTCTAAAGCTCTCCCTTCATTCTAAAGCTCTCCCTCATTCTAAAGTGCTCTTTCCATTCTAAAGCTCTCCCTCCGTTCTAAAGCTCTCCCTCATTCTAAAGCTCTCCCTCCATTCTACAGCTCTTCCTCTGTACTAAAGCTCTCCCTCAATTCTAAAGCTCTCCTTCATTCTAAAGCGCTCTTTCCATTCTATAGCTCTCCCTCTGTTCTAAAGCTCTCCCTCCAGTCTAAAGCTTTCCCTCTGTTCTAAAGTTCTCCCTGCATTCTAAAGCTCTCCCTCCATTCTAAAGCTCTCCCTCCATTCTAAAGCTCTCCCTCTGTTCTACAGCTCTCCCTCCATTCTAAAGCTCTCCCTCTGTTCTACAGGTCTTCCTCTGTTCTAAAGCTCTCCCTCATTCTAAAGCTCTCCCTCCATTCTAAACCTCTCCCTCCATTCTACAGCTCTCCCTCTGTTCTAAAGCTCTCCCTCATTCTAAAGCTCTCCCTCCATTCTACAGCTCTCCCTCTGTTCTACAGCTCTCCCTCAATCTAAAGCTCTCCCTCCATAACCCTAACCCTCCTACAGACACACACCACAGCTTTGCTCTGGTCAGATAAGTGCTTTCATCCCCAAGCTTACTGTAGTCTAGTAGTGTAACCTCACTGTAGTCTAGTAGTGTAACCTCACTGTAGTCTAGTAGTGTAACCTCACTGTAGTCTAGTAGTGTAACCCCACTGTAGTCTAGTAGTGTAACCTCACTGTAGTCTAGTAGTGTAACCTCACTGTAGTCTAGTAGTGTAACCTCACTGTAGTCTAGTAGTGTAACCCCACTGTAGTCTAGTAGTGTAACCTCACTGTAGTCTAGTAGTGTAACCTCACTGTAGTCTAGTAGTGTAACCTCACTGTAGTCTAGTAGTGTAACCTCACTGTAGTCTAGTAGTGTAACCTCACTGTAGTCTAGTAGTGTAACCTCACTGTAGTCTAGTAGTGTAACCTCACTGTAGCCTAGTAGTGTAACCTCACTGTAGTCTAGTAGTGTAACCCCACTGTAGTCTAGTAGTGTAACCTCACTGTAGTCTAGTAGTGTAACCTCACTGTAGTCTAGTAGTGTAACCTCACTGTAGTCTAGTAGTGTAACCTCACTGTAGTCTAGTAGTGTAACCTCACTGTAGTCTAGTAGTGTAACCTCACTGTAGTCTAGTAGTGTAACCTCACTGTAGTCTGGGTAGTGTAACCTCACTAGTAAGTGCACTTTCATCTTATTATGTCTTACATTGGAGATTGTCAGATGTTTTCCCCTAGCCTCTTCCTAACAGTTAGGAACTGCACCACGTGACCAAAAGTATGTGGACACCTGCTCTTCAAACATCTCATTCCAAAATCATGGTCATTAATATGGAGTTGGTTCCCCCTTTGCTGCTATAACAGCCTCCACTCTTCTGGGAAGGCTTTCCGCTAGATGTTGGAACATTGCTGTGCTTCCATTCAGCCACAAGAGCATTAGTGAGGTCGGGCACTGATGTTGGGCGATTAGGCCTGGCTCGCAGTCGGCGTTCCAATTCATCTCAAAGGTGTTAGATGGTTTTGAGGTCAGGGTTCTGTGCAGGCCAGTAAAGTTCTTCCACACCGATCTCGATAAACCATTTCTGTATGGACCTTGCTTTGTGCATGGGGCCATTGTCATGCTGAAACAGGAAATGACCTTCCCCAAACTGTTGTCACAGTTGGAAGCACAGAATCGTCTAGAATTTCATTGTATGCTGTAGCGTTAAGATTTCCCTTCACTGGAACTAAGGGGCCTAGCCCGAACCATGAAAAACAGACCCAGACCATTATTCCTCCTCCACTAAACTATGCATTCGGGCAGGTAGCGTTCTCCTGGCATCCGCCAAACCCAGATTCGTCCATCGGACTGCCAGATGGTGAAGCGTGATTCATCACTCCAGAAAACACGTTTCCACTGCTCCAGAGTCCAATGGCGGCAAGCTTTATCCCACTCCAGCTGACGCTTGGCATTGCGCATGGTGATCTTAGGCTTGTATGTGGCTGCTCGGCCATGGAAATCCATTTCATGAAGCTCCCGACGAACAGTTCTTGTGCTTACGTTGCTTCCAGAGGCAGTTTGGAACTCGGTAGTGAGTGTTGCAACCGAGGACAGATGATTTTTACGCGCTACGTGCTTCAGCACTCGGCGGTCCCGTTCTGTGATCTTGTGTGGCCTACCACTTCGCGGCTGAGCCGTTGTTGCTCCTAAACGTTTCCACTTCACAATAACAGCACTTACAGTTGACCCGGGCAGCTCTAGCAGGGCAGAAATATGACAAACTGACTTGTTGGAAAGGTGGCATCCTTGGTCGGTGCCACGTTGAAAGTCACTGTGCTCTTCAGTAAGGCCATTCTACTGCCAATGTTTGTCTATGGAGATTGCATGGCTGTGTGCTCGATTTTATACACCTGTCAGCAACGGGTGTTGCTGAAATAGCATCCTCTAATTTGAAGGGGTGTCCACATACTGCTGTGTATATAGTGTCTCTTCAGTTTGTCTCAATACAAGCCTATTCTTTTCATGATTTCTCATTCGTTGTCATCGGCATTTCGTTGAACCACAATCTAGAAGCATCATCCTCTCCTTGACTGTCCTACTGTTTTAATGTTTTACATGTATCATATAGCTTATGTGCCAAGTTCTGCCAACCCTGCTACATCTGGATGCTCCCTCATGGCCAATCTGTCTCCATCACATATACATAACTGTTAGTAGCGTACTCTCTCTCCAGCTCAGCCCTGACATCACAATGACAAGTCAGAAGATGACTTCTCTACACGTTGCTTTAGAACACTCTGACATTCTCTCAACTCTCATTGGTCAATCCCTCCCCTCCCTGGAGTTATCTGGTTGCTGTGGTGAATGGCTGGCTAGAGTAGTGTCCACTGGCCATCTCAGCTAGTCTGATCAACTTTCCATTACTAGTCCTCAGACCCTTTGGTGCTACTCAAACTGCTGAGGACTAACCCCAAACCCTTTTATATTTGCAGTGATTGCTGGTTAAGTATCTTATTATGTATAAAAGTGGTTCTCATCAGGAAAAGTCTTTGTCTTCTGGTGGTTAGTGGTGCAGGTGGTTTTAACCTGCGGTTATCCCAGGGTTGGTTAGGCAGTCATACAGGCCTGATGCCAGTCCCTCTCCCTCCATCTCTCCCTCCATCTCTCCCTCCATCTCTCCCGCCGTATCCGTTCAGAGAAGAGATTGTCTCCTCCGCTCAACTCTGTGCTCTCCTCCAGAGGGAGGTATTATGGGCCTGATGCCAGCCCCCTCTTTCTAGTGGGACCAACTCTCTCTCCTCAGTGGCTGGAGAGAAGAGCGTCTCCTCCGCTCCGCTCTGACCCCTCTGAGGTCAAACAGCGATCTCAGAGAGTTAACGTCCAGGAGCACAAGCTGTGTTTATCTCTCTGGTCGGTGGTCCTCGGAGGAACGGGAGGGGGGCCTTTTGGCTGGAGGGGCAATACCATAAACACCTTCTTAGGGGGTCGGGGCTTGAGGCTGGGGAGCGAGGTCAGTGGGAGTACTGAGTCCTGTCCACCTCTCTCCTCCCTGTCCTCCTGTTCCTCCAGGCTCAGCCCAGGTCACCTGTATTGGAACAGATCTCTGTAAGCCTGGGGGATCTTCTCCAGCTCCACAGGCCGAGGCAGGAAGTGGGTTAGTTTCTGGTGTTTCTTAGTCCGGCCCCCCTCCCGCGGCGAGCCGTCCTTGTTAAGCGCTACGTAGTAGAAGCGTCCGGTGTCGTTGTGTTTGTAGAGCGTGGAGGCGTATGTGTTGTACCAGTTCTCCTCAAACTGCTCTCTGAACACACACTCAGCTGTTAACTTCTGCTGCGGAAGAGAGGGAGAGATGGTTGAGTGTGGTGTCCATACAGTAGCTTAATTAGCACTTAATTAATGGATTAGTTAATTTATACGTCATTAATATTTTACCAACAGTTTGAGGAGGAAACTTCACAGCAACAGATTCACTACACAATAATCAACAACAAAGAGCTGCTGAGGGGGTGAGAGAAGGTAAGAAGGGGGACTGAAGGAGAGGACGCCTGCTGCCCTGCGGTGGGGAGCCTAGGTCCACCATCAGAAGGGGGACTGAAGGACAGGACGCCTGCTGCCCTGCGGTGGGGAGCCTAGGTCCACCATCAGAAGGGGGACTGAAGGACAGGACGCCTGCTGCCCTGCGGTGGGGAGCCTAGGTCCACCATCAGAAGGGGGACTGAAGGACAGGACGCCTGCTGCCCTGCGGTGGGGAGCCTAGGTCCACCATCAGAAGGGGGACTAAAGGACAGGACGCCTGCTGCCCTGTGGTGGGGAGCCTAGGTCCACCATCAGAAGGGGGACTAAAGGACAGGACGCCTGCTGCCCTGCGGTGGGGAGCCTAGGTCCACCATCAGAAGGGGGACTAAAGGACAGGACGCCCGCTGCCCTGCGGTGGGGTGCCTAGGTCCACCATCAGAAGGGGGACTAAAGGAGAGGACGCCTGCTGCCCTGCGGTGGGGTGCCTAGGTCCACCATCAGAAGGGGGACTGAAGGACAGGACGCCTGCTGACCTGTGGTGGGGAGCCTAGGTCCACCATCAGAAGGGGGACTGAAGGACAGGATGCCTGCTGCCCTGCGGTGGGGTGCCTAGGTCCACCATCAGAAGGGGGACTAAAGGACAGGACGCCTGCTGCCCTGCGGTGGGGAGCCTAGGTCCACCATCAGAAGGGGGACTGAAGGACAGGACGCCTGCTGCCCTGCGGTGGGGAGCCTAGGTCCACCATCAGAAGGGGGACTAAAGGACAGGACGCCTGCTGCCCTGCGGTGGGGAGCCTAGGTCCACCATCAGAAGGGGGACTAAAGGACAGGACGCCTGCTGCCCTGCGGTGGGGTGCCTAGGTCCACCATCAGAAGGGGGACTAAAGGACAGGACGCCTGCTGCCCTGCGGTGGGGTGCCTAGGTCCACCATCAGAAGGGGGACTGAAGGACAGGACGCCTGCTGCCCTGCGGTGGGGAGCCTAGGTCCACCATCAGAAGGGGGACTAAAGGACAGGACGCCTGCTGCCCTGTGGTGGGGAGCCTAGGTCCACCATCAGAAGGGGGACTAAAGGACAGGACGCCTGCTGCCCTGTGGTGGGGAGCCTAGGTCCACCATCAGAAGGGGGACTGAAGGACAGGACGCCTGCTGCCCTGTGGTGGGGTGCCTAGGTCCACCATCAGAAGGGGGACTAAAGGACAGGACGCCTGCTGCCCTGTGGTGGGGAGCCTAGGTCCACCATCAGAAGGGGGACTAAAGGAGAGGACGCCTGCTGCCCTGTGGTGGGGTGCCTAGGTCCACCATCAGAAGGGGGACTAAAGGACAGGACGCCTGCTGCCCTGTGGTAGGGTGCCTAGGTCCACCATCAGCTGAACTGAACCAATGGAAAGTGTTCCAGGTCTGGGAGGCAGGTTCTGGTTATGACAGACCAGGGAGGCTGCGTCCCAAATGGCACCCTATTCCCTTTATAGTGCACTACTTTAGACCACGGCCACCTTTATAGTGCACTACTTTAGACCACGGCCCATAGGACCTTAGTCAATAGTAGTGCGTTATATAGGGAATAGGGTACCATTTGGGATGCGGCCTGAGAGTCATTTCAGCCAGACTGTCACAGGTGTCAAACTCATTCCACGGAGGGCCGAGTGTCTGCATGTTCACTCCTCCCTTGGACTTGATTGATGAATTAATGTCACTGATTAGTAAGGAACTCCCCTCATCTGGTTGTCTAGGTCTTGGTAAGGAACTCTCCTCACCTGGTTGTCTAGGTCTTAGTAAGGAACTCTCCTCACCTGGTTGTCTAGGTCTTAGTAAGGAACTCCCCTCATCTGGTTGTCTATGTCTTGGTAAGGAACTCTCCTCACCTGGTTGTCTAGGGCTTAGTAAGGAACTCTCCTCACCTGGTTGTCTAGGTCTTATTAAGGAACTCTCCTCACCTGGTTGTCTAGGTCTTAGTAAGGAACTCTCCTCACCTGGTTGTCTAGGTCTTAGTAAGGAACACCCCTCACCTGGTTGTCTAGGTCTTAGTAAGGAACTATCCTCACCTGGTTGTCTAGGTCTTAGTAAGGAACTCCCCTCACCTGGTTGTCTAGGTCTTAGTAAGGAACTCCCCTCACCTGGTTGTCTAGGTCTTAGTAAGGAACTATCCTCACCTGGTTGTCTAGGTCTTAGTAAGGAACTCTCCTCACCTGGTTGTCTAGGTCTTAGTAAGGAACTCCCCTCACCTGGTTGTCTAGGTCTTAGTAAGGAACTATCCTCACCTGGTTGTCTAGGTCTTAGTAAGGAAATCCCCTCACATGGTTGTCTAGGTTTTAGTAAGGAACTCCCCTCACCTGGTTGTCTAGGTCTTAGTAAGGAACTCCCCTCACCTGGTTGTCTAGGTCTTAGTAAGGAACTCCCCTCACCTGGTTGTCTAGGTCTTAGTAAGGAACTCTCCTCACCTGGTTGTCTAGGTCTTAGTAAGGAACTATCCTCACCTGGTTGTCTAGGTCTTAGTAAGGAACTCTCCTCACCTGGTTGTCTAGGTCTTAGTAAGGAACTCCCCTCACCTGGTTGTCTAGGTCTTAGTAAGGAACTATCCTCACCTGGTTGTCTAGGTCTTAGTAAGGAACTCCCCTCACATGGTTGTCTAGGTTTTAGTAAGGAACTCCCCTCACCTGGTTGTCTAGGTCTTAGTAAGGAACTCCCCTCACCTGGTTGTCTAGGTCTTAGTAAGGAACTCTCCTCACCTGGTTGTCTAGGTCTTAGTAAGGAACTCTCCTCACCTGGTTGTCTAGGTCTTATTAAGGAACTCCCCTCACCTGGTTGTCTAGGGCTTAGTAAGGAACTCCCCTCACCTGGTTGTCTAGGGCTTAGTAAGGAACTCCCCTCACCTGGTTGTCTAGGGCTTAGTAAGGAACTCCCCTCACCTGGTTGTCTAGGGCTTAGTAAGGAACTCCCCTCACCTGGTTGTCTAGGTCTTAGTAAGGAACTCCCCTCACCAGGTTGTCTAGGGCTTAGTAAGGAACTCCCCTCACCTGGTTGTCTAGGGCTTAGTAAGGAACTCCCCTCACCTGGTTGTCTAGGGCTTAGTAAGGAACTCCCCTCACCTGGTTGTCTAGGGCTTAGTAAGGAACTCCCCTCACCTGGTTGTCTAGGGCTTAGTAAGGAACTCCCCTCACCTGGTTGTCTAGGGCTTAGTAAGGAACTCCCCTCACCTGGTTGTCTAGGTCTTAGTAAGGAACTCCCCTCACCTGGTTGTCTAGGGCTTAGTAAGGAACTCCCCTCACCTGGTTGTCTAGGGCTTAGTAAGGAACTCCCCTCACCTGGTTGTCTAGGGCTTAGTAAGGAACTCCCCTCACCTGGTTGTCTAGGGCTTAGTAAGGAACTCCCCTCACCTGGTTGTCTAGGGCTTAGTAAGGAACTCCCCTCACCTGGTTGTCTAGGGCTTAGTAAGGAACTCCCCTCACCTGGTTGTCTAGGGCTTAGTAAGGAACTCCCCTCACCTGGTTGAAAGGAAGAAACAGAAACCAGGAGACACTCGGCCCTCCATGGAATGAGTTGGACACCCCTGGTTTAGAGTTTATCCCTCAGCTAGGGGAGTGAGACATTTACTGGGGTGGGCCAAAATAGGGGAGGGTTGCCCCTGGTTTCCATTCTCTGTTTCACAGGTGTCACTACGTCACTTCTTCTATACAGCCACATATCCCCATCTGCTTGCAGGCTCCTCCCCTATATCAGGGTGTTTTGGTACTGCCCTTAGGACCTACGCTTTTACTGAAAAACAGGTCAATATAGTCCACCAGTCTGTCTACCCTGCCCTCTATCCACCATTCATAGTGATAATATAGTCTACCAGTCTAACTGTCTACCCTGCCCTCTATCCACCATTCATAGTGATAATATAGTCTACCAGTCTGTCTATCCTGCCCTCTATCCACCATTCATAGTGATAATATAGTCTACCAGTCTGTCTACCCTGCCCTCTATCCACCATTCATAGTGATAATATAGTCTACCAGTCTGTCTATCCTGCCCTCTATCCACCATTCATAGTGATAATATAGTCTACCAGTCTGTCTATCCTGCCCTCTATCCACCATTCATAGTGATAATATAGTCTACCAGTCTAACTGTCTACCCTGCCCTCTATCCACCATTCATAGTGATAATATAGTCTACCAGTCTGTCTACCCTGCCCTCTATCCACCATTCATAGTGATAATATAGTCTACCAGTCTGTCTACCCTGCCCTCTATCCACCATTCATAGTGATAATATAGTCTACCAGTCTGTCTACCCTGCCCTCTATCCACCATTCATAGTGATAATATAGTCTACCAGTCTGTCTACCCTGCCCTCTATCCACCATTCATAGTGATAATATAGTCTACCAGTCTGTCTATCCTGCCCTCTATCCACCATTCATAGTGATAATATAGTCTACCAGTCTAACTGTCTACCCTGCCCTCTATCCACCATTCATAGTGACAATAGTGGTAGGTGGATCATTTGTCCAGATCTGCAATAGGCCAACTAGCAATCATACCACACATAAAAGCATTCAAAGCTGCATCCATTTTCAATATGAAGATAGAGGAATAGCTGATAGGCAGCGGAGAGGCCAGGTGAGGCCAGGTGAGGCCAGGTGAGGCCAGGTGAGGCCAGGTGAGGCCAGGTGTGGCCAGGTGAGGCCAGGTGTGGCCAGGTGAGGCCAGGTGAGGCCAGGAGAGGCCAGGTGAGGCCAGGTTGATGATCAAACATGAGACATGCAGCTCAAAAACCTCCCCTATTGATCTTGTTTAGGGACAATATAATTATCCTCCCTAGACTAGCCTACAACTCCACACTGCAATCAATACTTGCATTATTGTTTTCAAGTGAGTACAACATTCTACTCAGTGAAAATGTCATCAGAAATAACGGCGCAAAAGCCCTGTGATTTGAATATTTAATTCCATTTCGACCAGTTGTGGGTCTACTCTGGACAGAATCAAAACAAAGAAAATATTATATGCTGAATACAACAGGTGTAGACCTTACAGGGAAATGCTTCCTTACAAGCCCTTAACCAACAATGCAGTTTTAAGAAAAATAAGTGTTAAGTAAAATATAGATAAGTAAAAAATTAATAACAAATAATTAAAGAGCAGCAGTAAAATAAAATAACAGTAGGGAGGCTATATACAGGGGGTACCGATACAGAGTCAATGTGTAATAACAGTAGGGAGGCTGTATACAGGGGGTACCGGTACAGAGTCAATGGGAAATAACAGTAGGGAGGCTATATACAGGGTGTACCGGTACAGAGTCAATGTGCGGGGGTACAGGTTAGTCAAGGTAATTGAGGTAATATGTACAGTCTTGGTCAAAAGTTTTGACCAGTATTGGTCTTCACAAAGTTTGCTGCTTCAGTGTTTTTAGATATTTTTGTCAGATGTTACTATGGTATACTGAAGTATAATTACAAGCATTCCATAAGTGTCAAAGGCTTTTATTGACAATTACATTACATTTATGCTAAGTGTCAATATTTGCAGTGTTGACCCTTCTTTTTCAAGACCTCTGCAATCCGCCCTGGCATGCTGTCAATTAACTTCTGGGCCACTTCCTGACTGATGGCAGCCCATTCTTGCATAATCAATGCTTGGAGTTTGTCAGAATTTGTGGGTTTTTGTTTGTCCACCCGCCTCTTGAGGATCGACCACAAGTTCTCAATGGGATTAAGGTCTGGGGAGTTTCCTGGCCATGGACCCAAAATGTCGATGTTTTGTTCCCCGAGCCACTTAGTTATCACTTTTGCCTTATGGCAAGGTGCTCCATCATGCTGGAAAAGGCATTGGTCGTCACAAACTGTTCTTGAATGGTTGGGAGAAGTTGCTCTCGGAGGATGTGTTGGTACCATTCTTTATTCATGGCTGTGTTCTTAGGCAAAATTGTGAGTGAGCCCACTCCCTTGGCTGAGAAGCAACCCCACACATGAATGGTCTCAGGATGCTTTACTGTTGGCATGACACAGGACTGATGGTAGTGCTCACCTTGTCTTCTCCGGACAAGCTTTTTTCCGGATGACCCAAACAATCGGAAAGGGGATTCATCAGAGAAAATGACTTTACCCCAGTCCTCAGCAGTCCAATCCCTGTGCCTTTTGCAGAATATCAGTCTGTCCCTGACGTTTTTCCTGGAGAGAAGTGGCTTCCTCGCTGCCCTTCTTGACACCAGGCCATCCTCCAAAAGTCTTCGCCTCACTGTGCATACAGATGCACTCACACCTGCCTGCTGCCATTCCTGAGCAAGCTCTGCACTGGTGGTGCCCCGATCCCGCAGCTGATTCAACTTTAGGAGACGGTCCTGGCGCTTGCTGGACTTTCTAAGGTGCCCTGAAGCCTTCTTCACAACAACTGAACCTCTTTCCTTGAAGTTCTTGATGATCCGATAAATGGTTGATTTAGGTGCAATCTTACTAGCAGCAATATCCTTCCCTGTGAAGCCCTTTTTGTGCAAAGCAATGATGACGGCACGTGTTTCCTTGCAGGTAACCATGGTTAACAGAGGAAGAACAATGATTTCAAGCACCACCCTCCTTTTAAAGCTTCCAGTCTGTTATTCTAACTCAATCAGCATGACAGAGTGATCTCCAGCCTTGTCCTCGTCAACACTCTCACCTGTGTTAATGATAGAATCACTGACATGATGTCAGCTGGTCCTTTTGTGGCATGGCTGAAATGCAACTTTTTGACAACAACTGTACATGTGGGTAGAGTTAAAGTGACTATGCATAGATAATAAATAGAGTAGCAGCACCGTAAAAGAGGGGGTTGGGGTGGGGTGGGGGGGACAATGCAAATAGTCCAGGTAGCCATGATTTCCTGTTCAGGAGTCTTATGGCTTGACACAGAAAGACACAGTATTTTTACTTCTGATTCTTAGATTCTTAGTCTGTTGCAGATCATTATTCTCCCAAGTCGTCCTTATGCTCCCGCAGGCAGGAAAGCTTAACGTGCCTCCTCTCCAATCCGAGCAGCTATTCCTCGCCCACCTAGAACCTAACTATTTGTCATTTGACTTTTAAAATGTATTACCTTTTATATGTGTCATAAACACAACCAGTCACAATGTTTTAATCTGATGAAGCTACGAATAAAGTCTCCAGTAGGTGCACGTGCATGCGCACGTTCGTCCAACATATAATTCCAGCATCCTCAAAATGGCATTAACCAGGTTTCCATCCAAACTTTTTACACGAGTAAAGCACATGTTGGATAAAATCTGTCGCCAACTGGATGGAAACCTGGTTATAGACGCTCCAAAGACTCTGGCGACTCCAGTGTCACTTTGATTATGCTGCATATCATGGTTCACCAGCAGCCCCAAACATCTAAAGAATAAGCTACCAGCCAAACAAACTTGTAAGAATTGTTCCTTAAACTCCCCCCTCATAATCATCTGGTGCTCCAGCATTTTAAGCAGCCAGGCTGGCTATCTGTGGAAAAAATAGTAGTATTAATTCAACTTGGTGTGGTCCACATAATTATCACGGACTCAGCCCACAGGTACCTATCCACATTTTTTTATTAGTTAGAGATGTCCACCAGCATAATAATAATAATAATAACATTTAGCAGACGCTTTTATCCAAAGTGACTTACAGTCATGTGTGCATACATTTTTACGTATGGGTGGTCCCGGGGATCGAACCCAACCCACTACCCTGGTGTTACAAGCGTCATGCTCTACCAGCTGAACTACAGAGGACCACACAATACCAGAGCCACAAACTCTAATATTCACTGTTTTAAATATAAACGTCTATCTGGTAAGAACACATTTTTATTTACCGGCTCTGTTGAGTGCAACAAACTACCCCAGAAACTCAAAGCCAAACCAACCATAACCACTTTTAAAGAATGTCAAAATCTGGCTAATGTGTGAACAGTATAACCTTTTATTGTCTGTATCTCTGTAATTGTTTATGTATTTATGGAATTGTTTATGTATTTATGTAATTGTATACGTATTTATGTAATTGTATATGTATTTATGTAATTGTATATGTATTTATGTAATTGTTTATGTATTTATGGAATTGTATACGTATTTATGGAATTGTATACATATTTATGGAATTGTTTATGTATTTATGTAATTGTATATGTATTTATGGAATTGTTTATGTATTTATGTAATTGTATATGTATTTATGTATTGTATATGTATTTATCTAATTGTATATGTATTTATCTAATTGTATACGTATTTATGTAAAAAAATAGGGACTAGAATTAAAATAAGTCAACAACTTTTATGTTCCAGTCACGTTTAAAAATCTTTGTACTGTGTGTATATACAGTATCAGTCAAAAGTTTGGACACACCTACTCATTCAAGGGTTTTTCTTTATTTTTACTATTTTTTAAATTGTAGAATAATAGTGAAGACATCAAAACTATGAAATAACACATATGGAATCATGTAGTACTCAAATAAGTGTTAAACAAATCAAAATATATTTTATATTTGAGATTCTTCAAATAGCCTCCCTTTGCCTTGATGACAGCTTTGCACACTCTTAGCATTCTCTCAACCAGCTTCATGAGGTAGTCACCTGGAATGCATTTCAATTAACAGGTGTGCCTTCTTAAAAGTTAATTTGTGGAATTTCTTTCCTTCTATTTGCATTTGAGCCAATCAGTTGTGTTGTGACAAGGTAGGGGGGGTATACAGAAGATAGTCCTATTTGGTAAAAGACCAAGTCCATATTATGGCAAGAACAGCTCAAATAAGCAAAGAGAAACAACAGTCCATCATTACTTTAAGACATGAAGGTCAATCAATACGGAACATTTCAAGAACTTTTAAAGTTTCTTCAAGTGAGTCGCAAAAACCATCAAGCGCTATGATGAAACTGGCTCTCATGAGGACCGCCACAGGAAAGGAAGACCCAGAGTTACCTCTGCTGCAGAGGATAAGTTCATTAGAGTTACCAGCCTCAGAAATTGCAGCCCAAATAAATGCTTCACAGAGTTCAAGTAACAGACACATCTCAACATCAACTGTTCCGAGGAGACTGTGTGAATCAGGCCTTCATGGTCGAATTTCTGCAACGAAACCACTACTAAAGGACGCCAATAAGAAGAAGAGACTTGCTTGGGCCAAGAAACACGAGCAATGGACAATGGAAATGTGTCCTTTGGTCTGGAGTCCAAATTTGAGATTTTTGGTTCCAACCGCTGTGTCTTTGTGAGACACTGTGTGGGTGAACGGATTATCTCCGCATGTGTATTTCCCAACCGTAAAGCATGGAGGAGGAGGTGTTATGGTGTGGGGGCGCTTTGCTGGTGACACTGTCTGTGATTTATTTAGAATTCAAGGCACACTTAAACAGCATGGCTCCCACAGCATTCTGCAGCGATACGCCATCCCATCTGGTTTGGGCTTAGTGGGACTATCATTTGCTTTTCAACAGGACAATGACCCAACACACCTCCAGGCTGTGTAAGGGCTATTTTACCAAGAAGTAGAGTGATGGAGTGCTGCATCAGATGACCTGGCCTCCACAATCCCCCGACCTCAACCCAATTGAGATGGTTTGGGATGAGTCGGACAGCAGAGTGAAGGAAAAGCAGCCAACAAGTGCTCAGCATATGTGGGAACTCCTTCAAGACTGTTGGAAAAGCATTCCAGGTGAAGCTGGTTGAGAGAATGCCAAGAGTGTGTAAAGCTGTCATCAAGGCAAAGGGTGGCTATTTGAAGAATCCCAAATATAAAATATATTTTGATTTGTTTAACACTTTTTTGGTTACTACATGATTCCATATGTGTTATTTCATAGTTTTGATGTCTTCACTATTATTCTACAATGTAGAAAATAGTAAAAATAAAGAAAAACCCTGGAATGAGTAGGTGTGTCCAAACCTTTGACTGGTACTGTATAAAAAAAAAAAATAAAAATAAAAAAAGTTTAATGACATTCGGAAGATTGGGCCTTCGATACTGGGTAAGATTGGGCCTTCGATACTGGGTAAGATTGGGCCTCGATACTGGGTAAGATTGGGCCTTTCGATACTGGGTAAGATTGGGCCTTCGATACTGGGTAAGATTGGGCCTTCGATACTGGGTAAGTCTACATGGTAGGGTGGGATGAAATTTCTGTTTTGTCGAGATTGACATAGTCTATTTATTGTGGTGTTGAAAATGCAAACCATGATATTGAAGCGCCCAAAGTCGGTATGCTTTGTTTATTGTTTGTGTGGTGCATTGTCGCAGAAACCTATTGGTGGAAAATGTGTTGCATATATTTGATATAATTCTAAATATGCCATCAAAATGTTGAACATCAGATTCCCCCCTAGCTGAGGATTGGCTGCTGCTCTCATCGTGTCTTAATGAAACAGGAGAGCTCATCCATGGGGGTTGTGGTACCCTCAATCATCCATGGTGGTTGGGGTACCCTCAATCTGACCCGCAGCCCTGCGGGGCATCCATGGTGGTTGGGGTACCCTCAATCTGACCCGCAGCCCTGCGGGGCATCCATGGTGGTTGGGGTACCCTCAATCTGACCCGCAGCCCTGCGGGGCATCCATGGTGGTTGGGGTACCCTCAATCTGACCCGCAGCCCTGCGGGGCATCCATGTCGATATCCACGTTCAGAAACACAGGGTCACTACAGTTATTGTTATTTGTGGTTATAAACTGTATTTTGAGTTAATTCTTTGAGGGTGAGGGTGTGCAATTTCTTTTTACAGTACAAGTAAAAAAAATCTGTTTTACATTGACCTCTGTTCATAGAGGAAGCACTTCCCCTGTGACGTAACCTTAAAACACACACCTTGGGTCAACATGGGAGCTGCAGGGCATCCTGGGAAAGGGCAGGGTGAGAGATGGCTGAGAGATCAGCAGGTGGGAGGAGCTGGATGACTGAGCAGGACAGAACAATAGAACACAACAGGACAGAACAATAGAACACAACAGGACAGAACAATAGAACACAACAAGACAGAACAATAGAACACAACAGGACAGAACAATAGAACACAACAGGACAGAACAATAGAACACAACAGGACAGAACAATAGAACACAACGGACAGAACAATAGAACCAACAGACAGAACATCGAACAATAGAACACAACAGGAACAGAACAATAGAACACAACAGGACAGAACAATAGAACCACAACAGGACAGAACAATAGAACACAACAGGACAGAACAATAGAACACAACAGGACAGAACAATAGAACACAACAGGACAAGAACAATAAGAACACAACAGGACAGAACAATAGAACACAACAGACAGAACAAGAGAACACAACAGGACAGAACATAGAAACACAACAGGACAGAACAATAGAACACAACAAGACAGAACAATAGAACACAACAGGACAGAACAATAGAACACAACAGGACAGAACAATAGAACACAACAGGACAGAACAATAGAACACAGCAGGACAGAACAATAGAACACAACAGGACAGAACAATAGAACACAACAGGACAGAACAATAGAACACAACAAGACAGAACAATAGAACACAACAGGACAGAACAATAGAACACAACAGGACAGAACAATAGAACACAACAGGACAGAACAATAGAACACAACAGGACGAACAATAGAAACACAACAGGACAGAACAATAGAACACAACAAGACCAGAACATAGAACACAACAAGACAGAACAATAGACACAACAGGACAGAAACAATAGAACACAACAGGACAGAACAATAGAAACACAACAAGGACAGAACAATAGAACACAACAGGACAGAACAATAGAACACAACAGGACAGAACAATAGAACACAACAGGACAGAACAATAGAACACAACAGGACAGAACAATAGAACACAACAGGACAGAACAATAGAACACAACAGGACAGAACAATAGAACACAACAGGACAGAACAATAGAACACAACAAGACAGAACAATAGAACACAAACAGGACCAGAACAATAGAACACAACAGGACAGAACAATAGAACACAACAGGACAGAACAATAGAACACAAACAGGACAGAACAATAGAACACAAACAGGACAGAACAATAGAACACAACAAGACAGAACATAGAACACCAACAGGACAGAACATAGAACACAACAGGACAGAACAATAGAACACAACAAGGACAGAACAATAGAACACAACAGGACAGAACAATAGAACACAACAGAACAATAGAACACAACAGGACAGAACAATAGAACACAACAGGACAGAACAATAGAACACAACAGGACAGAACAATAGAACACAACAAGACAGAATAGAACACAACAGGACAGAACAATAGGAACACAACAGGACAGAACAATAGAACACAACAGGACAGAACAATAGAACACAACAGACAGAACAATAGAACAACAGGACAGAAACAATAGAACACAACAAGACAGAACAATAGAACACAACAGGACAGAAGAAACCAATAGAACACAATACAGGGACAGAACCATTAGAACACAACAGGACGCAGAACAATAGAACCTACCAACAGGAACAGAACAATAGAACACACATTGACAAGAACAATAGAACACAGCATGGACTAGACAATAAGAACACAACACACAGGACAATGAACAACCAAGACCATGACAGAACAATAAGAATCATAACAGGACAGAACAATAGAACACCACATGACAGAAACAATACGACACAACAGGACAGGAATCAATAGAACCAACAATGAAAGAACAAATAGAACACAACATGGACAGAACAATAGAACACAAACAGGACCGCAGAACAATATAACACCACCAGGACAGAACAATAGAACACAGCATGGACAGATCAATAGAACACAACATGGACAGAACAATAGAACCACAACAGGACGATACAATAGAACACAAACAAGGACAGAAACAATAGAACACAACAGGACCAGAACAATAGACACAACAACAGGACATAGAACAACAGACAAGTAGAACCAACAGGACAGAACAATAGAACACAACAGGACAGAACAATAGAACACAACAGGACAGAACATTATAACAGAACAGAACAATAGAACACAACAGGAGCGAACAATAGAACACAGTAGGACAGAACATTAGAACACAACAGGACAGAACAATAGAACACAACAGAACAATAGAACACAACAGGACAGAACAATAGAACACAGCAGGACAGAACAATAGAACACAACAGGACAGAACAATAGAACACAATAGCCTGACAACACCACTCTGTCAGGATGGGTGTGTTTCAGTGTGTGTGCCCAACCTCCAGGGTATCTGAATAGTCTGTCCTCTTGGCCCAGCTCTCTGCTGTTTGGCTGAGCGTGGTATAACCTGACATCATAAGATAGCTGTGGCCCTGGTCAATAGTAGTGCACTATATAGGGAATAGGGTGCCATTTGGGATGCCACTTGCACTACAGGCAGCAGATGAATGTGTTTGACCAGCAGAACAGTGTTTATATAAATGGCCGTGGCGTTCTGAAACAGTTCCATCAATTAGCCGGCAGGTTGTGGTTGGCTGAAGACAGTTAGGGGTTAGGGCTGTGTGGAGGGGTCTGTAAACACACCCACCAGGAGACAGGGCACATGACTTTGCACATACCCAGCTAACAGAGCTATCCATACCCAGCTAACAGAGCTATCCATACCCAGCTAACAGAGCTATCCATACCCAGCTAACAGAGCTATCCATACCCAGCTAACAGAGCTATCCATACCCAGCTAACAGAGCTATCCATACCCAGCTAACAGAGCTATCCATACCCAGCTAACAGAGCTATCCATACCCAGCTAACAGAGCTATCCATACCCAGCTAACAGCGCTATCCATACCCAGCTAACAGAGCTATCCATACCCAGCTAACAGAGCTATCCATACCCAGCTAACAGAGCTATCCATACCCAGCTAACAGAGCTATCCATACCCAGCTAACAGAGCTATCCATACCCAGCTAACAGAGCTATCCATACCCAGCTAACAGAGCTATCCATACCCAGCTAACAGAGCTATCCATACCCAGCTAACAGAGCTATCCATACCCAGCTAACAGAGCTATCCATACCCAGCTAACAGAGCTATCCATACCCAGCTAACAGAGCTATCCATACCCAGCTAACAGAGCTATCCATACCCAGCTAACAGCGCTATCCATACCCAGCTAACAGAGCTATCCATACCCAGCTAACAGAGCTATCCATACCCAGCTAACAGAGCTATCCATACCCAGCTAACAGAGCTATCCATACCCAGCTAACAGAGCTATCCATACCCAGCTAACAGAGCTATCCATACCCAGCTAACAGAGCTATCCATACCCAGCTAACAGAGCTATCCATACCCAGCTAACAGAGCTATCCATACCCAGCTAACAGAGCTATCCATTACCCAGCTAACAGAGCTATCCATACCCAGCTAACAGAGCTATCCATACCCAGCTAACAGAGCTATCCATACCCAGCTAACAGAGCTATCCATACCCAGCTAACAGAGCTATCCATACCCAGCTAACAGAGCTATCCATGCCCAGCTAACAGAGCTATCCATACCCAGCTAACAGAGCTATCCATACCCAGCTAACAGGAGCTATCCATACCCAGCTAACAGAGCTATCCATACCCAGCTAACAGAGCTATCCATACCCAGCTAACAGAGCTATCCATACCCAGCTAACAGAGCTATCCATACCCAGCTAACAGAGCTATCCATACCCAGCTAACAGAGCTATCCATACCCAGCTAACAGAGCTATCCATACCCAGCTAACAGAGCTATCCATACCCAGCTAACAGCGCTATCCATACCCAGCTAACAGAGCTATCCATACCCAGCTAACAGAGCTATCCATACCCAGCTAACAGAGCTATCCATACCCAGCTAACAGAGCTATCCATACCCAGCAAACAGAGCTATCCATTCCCAGCTAACAGAGCTATCCATACCCAGCTAACAGAGCTATCCATACCCAGCTAACAGAGCTATCCATACCCAGCTAACAGAGCTATCCATACCCAGCTAACAGAGCTATCCATACCCAGCTAACAGAGCTATCCATACCCAGCTAACAGAGATAACGTTTTTATAATGTTACCCGTCATTTTCCCCTAATGTTTGAGTGTCGAGTTTTCCGTTAGTTAGGGGAACATTCTATGTTAGCAAAACATTTCGGAGAACCTTTTTTAGCATGTTTTGGCGTTAGAGTTAGGAGAACATACCCTTAATGTCAAACAGAACATTCCCAGAATGTGGTCACCATGTTCTCAGAATATCCTAAATTAAACGTTTTAGACATGTTTCAAGAACATTGTCCAGTTTTCTGTGTATCAGTTGTCACCTGATGGTCCCAAAGAAATGTTTTCATTAGACATTACACCTTGTTACTGTTGCCAAGCCAATCAAGGCCCTGATTGGTGAACCACTGATCTATTCCTCCCGCTCTGCCTGTTGCCAAGGGATATCTAACTGTAAATATCTGACTACATTGTGCACATTAATGTATACAGTAATTATTATTCAACATGTCCTCACCTGAGATTTGAACTCACAACCTCTTGGTTCACGGTACGCCGAGCTTCCTGCTACGCCATCATGTCTGTGTCACATATAGTTTATTCTGACTATTCTCATCATTGATTTGATTTAGGCCTACTTATTTCAGCAATTTAAGGGCTTTCAGTATAGTTGTATAATATTGGTGGGACAATAGTTTTTATTGAGTGTACTTTTAACAGAACTGAGATTTACTTCAAAGTGCTTCACCCTATTGCTTACACCTATCAAGTTGTTTCAGATCTCCATAATGTAGTGCCCTGGGAGGAGGGGTTAGGGAGGAGGGGTTAGGGACCATACTGTAGTGCCCTGGGTGGAGGGGTTAGGGAGGAGGGGTTAGGGACCATACTGTAGTGACCTGGGAGGAGGGGTTAGGGAGGAGGGGTTAGGGACCATACTGGAGTGTCTATGGAGGAGGGGTTAGGGAGGAGGGGTTAGGGATCATACTGTAGTGTCTATGGAGGAGGGGTTAGGGAGGAGGAGTTAGGGAGGAGGGGTTAGGGATCATACTGTAGTGCCTAGGGAGGAGGGGTTAGGGAGGAGGGGTTAGGGAGGAGGGGTTAGGGAGGAGGGGTTAGGGATCATACTGTAGTGCCTAGGGAGGAGGGGGTTAGGGAGGAGGGGTTAGGGAGGAGGGGTTAGGGATCATACTGTAGTGCCTAGGGAGGAGGGGTTAGGGAGGAGGGGTTAGGGAGGAGGGGTTAGGGAGGAGGGGTTAGGGATCATACTGTAGTGTCTATGGAGGAGGGGTTAGGGAGGAGGGGTTAGGGAGGAGGGGTTAGGGACCATACTGTAGTGCCATGGGAGGAGGGGTTAGGGAGGAGGGGTTAGGGACCATACTGTAGTGCCCTGGGAGGAGGGGTTAGGGAGGAGGGGTTAGGGACCATACTGTAGTGTCTAGGGAGGAGGGGTTAGGGAGGAGGGGTTAGGGACCATACTGTAGTGCCTAGGGTAGGAGGGGTTAGGGAGGAGGGGTTAGGGACCATACTGTAGTGCCCTGGGAGGAGGGGTTAGGGAGGAGGGTTAGGGACCATACTGTAGTGCCTAGGGGGAGGGGTAGGAGGAGGGGTAGGGAGGAGGGGTGGGTCATCTGTAGTGTCTAGGGAGGAGGGGTTAGGGACAGTGGTTAGGGAGGAGGGTTAGGGACATCTGTAGTGCCGGAGGAGGGGTTAGGGAGGAGGGGTTAGGGACCATACTGTAGTGCCTAGGAGGAGGGGTTAGGGAGGGGGGTTAGGGAGGAGGGGTTAGGGACCATACTTAGTGCCTAGGGTGGGAGGGTGGTTAGGGGGAGGGGTTAGGGACCATACTGTAGTGTCTTGGAGGAGTTGGGGAGTGTTAGGAGGAGGGTTAGGACCATACTGTAGTGTCTAGGGAGGAGGGGGTTAGGGACCATACTGTAGTGCTAGGGGGTAGGAGGGGTTAGGGAGGAGGGGTTAGGGACCATACGTATGTATAGAGGAGGGTTAGGGACCATACTGTAGTGCTAGGGGGAGGGGTAGGGACCATACTGTAGTGCCCTAGGGGGAGGGGTTAGGGAAGGGTAGGTGGAGGGGTTAGGGACCATACTGTAGTGTCTAGGGGGGGTTAGGGAGGGGGGTTAGGGACCATACTGTAGTGCTAGGGGGAGGGGTTAGGGAGGAGGGGTTTGACCTACGGTGCCCTGGGGAGGGGTTAGGGACCATACTTAGTGTCCTAGGGGGAGGGGTTAGGGACTGTAGTGTGAGGGGTTAGGGACCATACTGTAGTGCCTGGGGAGGGGTTAGGGAGGAGGGGTTAGGGGGAGGGGTTAGGGACCATACTGTAGTGCCTAGGGAGGAGGGGTTAGGGTAGGAGGGGTTAGGGACCATACTGTAGTGCCTAGGGAGGGGTTAGGGAGGAGGGTTAGGGACCATACTGTGGTTAGGGAGGAGGGGTTAGGGAGGAGGGTTAGGGACCATACTGTAGTGCCTGGAGGAGGGGTTAGGGTGGAGGGGTTAGGGACCATACTGTAGTGCCTAGGGGGAGGGGTTAGGGAGGGTTAGGGGAGGGGTTAGGGTAGGAGGGGGTTAGGGACCATACTGTAGTGCCTAGGGGGAGGGGTTAGGGAGGAGGGGTTAGGTGAGGAGGGGTTAGGGACCATACTCTAGTGCCTAGGTGGAGGGGTTAGGGGGAGGGGTTAGGGACCATACTCTAGTGCTAGGGTGGAGGGGTTAGGGTGGAGGGGTTAGGGACCATACTCTAGTGCTAGGGGGAGGGGTTAGGGGGAGGGGTTAGGGAGGAGGGGTTAGGGACCAACTTAGTGCCTAGGGTGGAGGGGTTAGGGAGGAGGGGTTAGGTGGAGGGGTTAGGGACCATACTCTAGTGCTAGGGGAGGGGTTAGGGACAACTCTAGTGCCTTAGGGTGGAGGGGTTAGGGGAGGAGGGGTTAGGGGGAGGGGTTAGGGACCATACTTAGTGCCTAGGGTGGAGGGGTTAGGGAGGAGTACTCTAGTGCTAGGGTGGAGGGGTTAGGGGGAGGGGTTAGGGTGGAGGGGTTAGGGACCATACTCTAGTGCCTAGGGTGGAGGGGTTAGGGTGGAGGGGTTAGGGACCATACTCTAGTGCCTAGGGTGGAGGGGTTAGGGAGGAGGGGTTAGGGTGGAGGGGTTAGGGACCATACTCTAGTGCCTAGGGTGGAGGGGTTAGGGACCATACTCTAGTGCCTAGGGTGGAGGGGTTAGGGGGAGGGTTAGGGTGAGGTTAGGGGGGGGGTTAGGGTGGAGGGGTTAGGGACCATACTCTAGTGCCTAGGGTGGAGGGTAGGGTGGAGGGTTAGGGTGGAGGGGTGTTAGGGACCATACTCTAGTGCCTAGGGTGGAGGGGTTAGGGAGGAGGGGGTTGAGGGTGTGGAGGGGTTAGGGACCATACTCTAGTGCCTAGGGTGGAGGGGTTAGGTGGAGGTTAGGTGGGAGGGTTTGGGAGGGGTTAGGGTGGTGGAGGGGGGGTTAGGGTGGAGGGGTTAGGGAGGAGGGGTTAGGGTGGAGGGGTTAGGGACCATACTCTAGTGCCTAGGGTGGAGGGGTTAGGGTGGAGGGGGTTAGGGACATACTCTAGTGCCTAGGGTGGAGGGGTTAGGGTGGAGGGGTTAGGGTGGAGGGGTTAGGGAGGAGGGGTTTAGGGGGGGAGGGGTTAGGGTGGAGGGGTTAGGGAGGAGGGGTTAGGGTGGAGGGGTTAGGGAGGAGGGGTTAGGGTGGAGGGGTTAGGGTGGAGGGGTTAGGGTGGAGGGGTTAGGGAGGAGGGGTTAGGGAGGAGGGGTTAGGGTGGAGGGGTTCCAATAAGCACATCCTGGAGATATCCCCTATTGGGTTAGTGGTCAGGGAGGAGGGTGTTAGGGTGGGAGGGGTTAGGGTGGAGGGAGATATCCCCTATTGGGTTAGTGGTCAGGGAGGAGGGGTTAGGGTGGAGGGGTTAGGGTGGAGGGGTTAGGGTGGAGGGAGATATCCCCTATTGGGTTAGTGGTCAGGGAGGAGGGGTTAGGGTGGAGGGGGTTAGGGTGGAGGGGTTAGGGTGGAGGGGTTCCAATAAGCACATCCTGGAGATATCCCCTATTGGGTTAGTGGTCAGGGAGGAGGGGTTAGGGTGGAGGGGTTAGGGTGGAGGGGTTAGGGAGGAGGGGTTAGGGTGGAGATTTAGGGTGGAGGGGTTAGGGTGGAGGGGTTAGGGTGGAGGGGTTAGGGAGGAGGGGTTAGGGTGGAGATTTAGGGTGGAAGGGTTAGGGTGGAGGGGTTAGGGTGGAGGGAGATATCCCCTATTGGGTTAGTGGTCAGGGAGGAGGGGTTAGGGTGGAGGGGTTAGGGTGGAGGGGTTAGGGTGGAGGGAGATATCCCCTATTGGGTTAGTGGTCAGGGAGGAGGGGGTTAGGGTGGAGGGGTTTAGGGTGGAGGGAGATATCCCCTATTGGGTTAGTGGTCAGGGAGGAGGGGGTTAGGGTGGAGGGGTTAGGGTGGAGGGGTTAGGGTGGAGGGAGATATCCCCTATTGGGTTAGTGGTCAGGGAGGAGGGGTTAGTGGTCAGGGAGGAGGGGTTAGTGGTCAGGGAGGTCATCATTGGTGCTGGTGGCCTGGGTTCAAGACCCGCTACAGGACTCATCCTCTTCTCACATTCTTAGCAAAATATGTTAGTCATTATTTGGCAACAGTTACAAAAAACACATATCTGATTAGTTTCTCATTGAAAGATGGGAACCTGTAGGATTTCCCCTTGAGCACGAATTATGACCACGTAAATGATCAGTATTTATTAATTCTATATAGCTGAGCATCTCAAAGAGAGCTCTATCGTCTTTTAGAAAATCCACCATGCAGAACAAACTCATTTTAATTACATCAGGTATGAGTGTTGTAATTGTTGCCAAATAATGACATTAACATGTATTGGTAAGAATGTAATGTTATCTTCCACTTATCCCCAACATAAAGGACCTGCTTTAGAGACAGTCTGTCTGTTGTTCAGGCTGAGAGAGACAGAGAGGCCCTCGGTAGGGGCCTGAGACACCTATTAGCAGGTCACACACACACACACACACACACACACACACACACACACACACACCACACACACACACACACACACACACACAGAGAGAGCGAGAGAGACACACACACACACAGAGAGAGCGAGAGAGACACACACACACAGAGAGAGAGACACACACACACACACAGAGAGAGAGACACACACACACACACACACACACACAGATACACACAAACACATACACACACACACAAAGAGAGAGAAAGAGACACACACACACACTGGAGAAATCCCCATGTTATTGGCTGTTCTCTGTTCCCATCATAACAGATCTACCGCTTCTTAGACTGGCTTTCAATGAGAATAACAGATCTACTGCTTCTTAGACTGGCTTTCAATGAGAATAACAGATCTACCGCTTCTTAGACTGGCTTTCAATGAGAATAACAGATCTACCGCTTCTTAGTCTGGCTTTCAATGAGAATAACAGATCTACCGCTTCTTAGACTGGCTTTCAATGAGAATAACAGATCTACCGCTTCTTAGGACTGGCTTTCAATGAGAATAACAGATCTACCGCTTCTTAGACTGGCTTTCAATGAGAATACAGATCTACCGCTCTTAGACTGGCTTTCAATGAGAATAACAAAATCTACCGCTTCTTAGACTGGCTTCAATGAGAATAACAGATCTACCGCTTCTTAGACTGGCTTTCAATGAGAATAACAGAATCTACCGCTTCTTAGACTGGCTTTCAATGAGAATAACAGATCTACCGCTTCTTAGACTGGTTTCAATGAGAATAACAGATCTACCGCTTCTTAGACTGGCTTCAATGAGAATAACAGATCTACTGCTTCTTAGACTGGCTTTCAATGAGGAATAACAGATCACCGATTCTTAGACTGGCTTTCAATGAGAATAAACAGATCTACCGCTTCTTAGACTGGCTTTCATGATAATAACAGAACTACCGCTTCTTAGACTGTCTTTCAATGAGAATAACAGATCTACTGCTTCTTAGACTGGCTTTCAATGAGAATAAACAGATCTACCGCTTCTTAGGACTGGTTTCAATGAGAATAACAGATCTACTGCTTCTTAGACTGGCTTTCAATGAGAAATAACAGATCTACCGCTTCTTAGACGGGTTTTCAATGAAAATAACAGATCTACTCTTTTCTTGACGGGTTTTCAATGAGATAACAGATCTCCCGCTTCTTAAACGGCTTTCAATGAAAATAACAGATCAAACCCCGCTTCTTGACTGGGTTTTAAGAAAAACTCTCCCCGCTTCTTGGGACGGTTTTCCCAATGAAAAAACCCAATCTACTGCTTTTTAGCGGGCCCTTTTAAAATTAGATAACAGATCTTTTACCTCACTTTTCTTTGGGTGTTTTTGGGGTCGCCCATAAGGGACATTTAATGTGAACCCAAATTCAGCTGTATAAAAGTTTTTTAAAAAAGGGCTATCAGGCCCCACCTCACAAAACCTGCAAATAGTCCTGACTGTGTATACCCAGGAACGGGGTAAAATTAAAATAAAGGGGTTTTTCCCACCCTCGCCCTTCCTCGGGAAAGGGAGATTTTAGGGGGCCCCTGGGAAGCCTTGGGGGATTATCCTAAAAAACCCCAAGCCAATGGAAAAAACCATCCCGTAAAATTTTAAACTATGACCCTAAACCCCACCCGTATTTTTTTACCCCTCTCCCTTCGGGTTTCCCCTCCTCATTTCCACTCTAAAACTGAGGGCCCTTTAATACTAACCTTTTCCAATTTTAAATATGTAAGTGTTACAACACAAAACATGTTAAAGGCTGAATGGAGATGACTGTTCCCTGTTGTATGACACAAATTTTTTTTCTGAGGGGGGGGGGAAAAAGGGGGGTTATAGGAGAGGAGGGGTAGGGGGGAAAATAGGGGAAGGGGAAAAATATAGGGGGAGATAGCAAGGAACCCAAAGGGGAGAAGGGCCCCCCTCGTCGCGGACCCATGCTTTCCTTTCCCCGGTTTCCCTCGCCCTCTTCCTCTTTTCCCCCTTTCCTCCCCGCTCGGCTCTTTTTTCTCCCCGGCCCTTCTTTTTCTCCCCTCTTTTTTCTTTCTTCCCTCTTCTCTTTTCTCTTTCTTTTCCCTTCCCCTTTCTCTTCCTTTTTTCTCTTCATTTTTCTCTTCTCCTTCCCCCTTCTCCCTTTCCCCTTCGCCCTCTCTCCTCTTTTTTCCCCTCCTTCCCCTTCTCTGCTTCTTTTCTCTTCTCTTCTCTTCCCTCCTCTTCCCCCCTTTTCTTTTTTTTTCCGGCTCTTCCCCTTCGCTTCCCTTTCTTCCCCTACCCCCCCCTTCTTTTTCTCCCCCTTTTTGCTCCCTGGGCCCTTCCCTTTGTTCCTCTTCTCCCCTCCCCCCTTCTCTTTTTCTTGTTTTCTTTTTCCCCCTTTCCTCTTCTCCTTTCTCTCCCCCCTTTTCCCCTGGGTCCCCCTTCTCTTCCCTTCTCTTTCCTCTTCCCCTTCTGCTCTCCTCTTTTTCCCCCCTTCCCTCATTTCTCCTTTTTTTCTTTTGTGGGCCCCTCGCCCCCTTTCCTCCCCTTTTCCCTTTTTTCCCCTTCCCTTTCCCCCCGGGGCCCTTTCCCCCCCTTTCCCCTGTGCGCCCCCTCGGGGTTTCCGTCTTTTTCCCCCTCCTCCTTTTTCCTCCCCCTTTTTTCCTTTTGGGCCTTCTGCCGGCCCCTTTTCTTTTCCCCTTTTCCTTTTTTCTCCTCTTCCTTCCCCCCCTTTTTCTCTTCCCCTTCTCTGCTGCTTGCCCTCCCCCTTCTCTTTTCCTTCTTCTTCCGTCCCTCCCTTTTCCCTTTTTCTTTCCACCTCTCCCCTTTTTCTTCTTTCCCCCTTCCCCTTCCTTTTCCCTTTTCTCCTTAACCCCCTTTTCTCCTTTCCCTCGCGGGGGCGGGCCCCTTCCGTTTCCCCCCTCTTTTCCCTTCTCCTTTTTGGGGCCTTTCTCCTCCTCCCCCGGCCGGACGCCCCTTTTCCCCCCCTTTTCTTTTCCCGTCCCTTCTCTTCTCTTTCCCCGGCCTTTCCTTCTCTTCCTTCCTTCCCCTTCTCTCCTCCGCTCCCTCCTTCTTTTGCCTCTCGGCCCCCTCCCCTTCTCCTCCCCTCCTTCTCTGCCTTTTTCTCCCCTTTTTTTTCCTTTTTTCCTCTTTCTTTTCCTTTTCCCCTCCTTCCGCTCCCTTTTCTTCTCGCGGGGCCTTTTCCGGCTCCCTCCCCGGCCCCCTTCTCGTCGCTGGCCGTTTTCGCCCCCGGCCCTTTCGCGCCCCCTTTTCTCTCCCTCCCCTCGGGCCCCTTCCTTTTCGCTGTCGCGCCCCGGCCGGCGGGCGCTGCGCCCCTGGGGCCCCTCGCGTCCCTTTCTGGGCCCGGCTCCCCGCGCGGCCCCGGCTCGTCCCCCTTCCCCGGGCCCGGGCGCTTTCGCTTCGCGCCCTGGCGCTGCTCCCCTCCTCGCGGCCTTCGCCTCCCTTCCCCTTCGGCGGGGGCCCGTTTTCCTGGCGGTCGGGCCCTTGGGTTCGGCGCCCCGGGTTTCCCGGGGGGCCCGGCGGCGCGGCTCGTCCGGCGGCGCGCCGGCGCGGCGCGGCGCGCGCCCGGTTCCTCCTGGTTTTTCCTCCCTTTCCCCGGGCGCGGGGGTCCTCCCCCCGCGGGGGGGCCGGGGGGGACTCCTTCGGGGGGGGTGCGGGGCCGAGCCCGGGGGGGGCCTTGGGGTTGGGGACGGGTAAACTTTTTCCCCTTCTCCCCTTTTCCTTTTTCCCCGCCCCTCCCCCCCCCCCCTCTTTCTCCTCCTCCCTGCCCCCCTTTTCCCTCTCTTCTCCTCCCTCCTTCGCGCCTCGATCCCCCTTCCCCCCCCCCTTTCTCCCCCCCCCCGTTCTTCCCCCCTTCCCTTTTCCTTCCCCTCCCTTCTCTTCTCTTCTCCCTTCTCTTCTCCCTCCCCCCGGGGGCCCCCCTTCTCTTCCCTTTCCTTTTCCCGGGCCCCCTCTTTTCCCCCCCCTTTTTCTCCTCGCTCCCCCTCGCCCCCCCCTTTTCCCCTTCCCCTTCCTTTCCCCCCCTTTCCTTTCCCCTCCTTTCCCTCTCTTCTCCTTTCCGGTCTTTCGAGCAAAAATTTATTAGAAAAAAATTAAATTTTAAAATTTTATTCCCTTTTTATTTTCCTTTCCCCTCTTTTCTTCTCCCCTTTTCCCTTTTCCCCTTTTTTCTTTCCCCTTTCTTTTCCCCTTGAATTTTTCTTTCCCTCTTCTCTTCCCTTTTAAATTATTCCTATATCTTGGCTCCCCCTCTCCGGGCCCCCTCTGTTTTCCCTCCCCTTTTCCTCCCCCCCCCTTTTTCTTTCCTTTCCCCCCCCTTCCCTTTCTTTCCCCCTTTCGGTTCCCCCTTTTCCCCTTTTCCCCTTTCCCCTTTTTTCTTCTCTTCCCCCTTTTCCCCCCTTCTTTTTCCCCTTTTTAATTTTCCCTCCCCCTCTTCCTTCTCTTTCGTTTTGGGTTTTTCCCTTTCTCCCCCCGGTCTCGTTCGTTTGTTTCTTCTCCCCTTCTTCCCTTGGGGTATTGAACGTTTTTCCTTCCGCCCCTCCCCCCCCCTTTAAACCCCCCCCTTTCCCCCTTTTAAAAAGGCCTCTTTTGGTCTTTCCCTCTCTTTTCCCTTCCCCCCCCCCCTCTCCTCTTGACCCTTGGCCTTTAAGGGCCGCAAACCCCTGTGGTTGCCCCGGGGAGCTATAAAAACCTGGGATTTTGGGGTTGGGGGCCCCTTCCGGGAAGGAAGCCCCCCTCCCCAACTTTTTAACTCTTTTAAACCCTGGAAAGGACACAAAACAACCCTGTCAAATGGATGCCCTTTTGGCCAACTAAATAAACCCTTTTAGTTTACCTGGAAACCCAATAAAACACCTGCCCCGAATAGAAAGCACTGGCCAGACGATAAACCTCTGGGATCCTGGGTAAAAGGACACAGAAAAAACCCCCCCTGCCCAAGATGGGAAACTGCCCAAATTTTGGTTTTAACTTTTTAAGGTACCGGGAAAGGAAAACAGACAACCCCCGTTTCAGAAAAATTTAAAAATTTTGGCCAAAATTTGATTAACTCATTCCCCTTTGGGGGGGGACCAAAAACCCAACCCCCAAAGCCCCCGGGCCAGAGTTTAAACTTAGCCCCTGGAAAGTTTCCCCTCCAACCAAACACCAACCTTTTTTATAGTTTCCAGGAATTTATTACCCCTTTTACAACCTGGGGGGAAAACCCGGGAAAACGAACCACTTCCAAAGCCAAAACTGGCCCCCCGGAACCCTGGGGAAAACCCCCTGGGAAGAGACAACACCCCTTTAACCCCCTTTCAATCCGATTAAAAATACACGGGCCAAAAACTGTTTAACTCTAGGGGACCGGAGGACAACAACACGTTAAAAACCATACATACTAGGTTTGGGCGATATACCGTTTATACCGTATACCGGAATATTTCGAAACACCGACTGTATGATTTTCAATATCGTAGAATAAAAGGAAGAAGAGCAGCTACTGCTTATAACTTGAAGTTATATAAGTATAACTAGAATAAATCAAATAAATGATATCCAGCCAGTGGCTAGATGTCAAGAGCAAGCTTCTTGGTTACAGCAGAGACAGTCAATCCCCTCCTGGATCAAGATCCCTGTTGCCTAAATTGTTTTGTGCGTCCACATTTAAAAACAAATATATATTTTTTAATGGCACCAATTGTATGCACCTCCGGTAATACCGTATATGGTACAGAAACGGTATGACGGTATGGAAATCTGGATACTGCCCAACCCTAATAGATACCTATAGCTTAACATATTGCATTGGCCATACCATAGAGATACAGTGCCTTGCAAAAGTATTCATCCCCATTGGCGTTATTCCTATTTTGTTGCATTACAACCTGTAATTTAAATTGATTTTTATTTGGATTTCATCTAAAGGACATACACAAAATCATATTGGTGAAATGAAATGAAAAAAATAACTTATTTCAAAAGATTCTAAAAAATAAATAACGGAAAAGTGTTGCGTGCATATGTATTCACCCCCTTTGCTATGGAGCCCCTAAACAAGATCTTAGTTATGCACGCTCAAGTTTTCAGTTTTTTTGTCTTATTTCTTGTTTGTTTCAAAGTGGTAGGCATGTTGTGTAAATCAAATGATACAACCCCCCCAAAAAATCCATTTTAATTCCTTATTGTAAGGCAACAAAATAGGAAAAATGCCAAGGAGGATGAATACTTTCGCAAGCCACTGTATTGAACAACATACAGTGGAGGTCATAGAGATATAGAACATTATACAGTAGAGATATAGAACAACACAGTAGAGATATAGAACAACATATAGTAGAGATATAGAACAACATACAGTAGAGATATAGAACAACACAGTAGAGATATAGAAACAACATATAGTAGAGATTATAGAACAAACATACAGTAGAGATATAGAACAACACAGTAGAGATATAGAACAACATATAGTAGAGATATAGAACAACATATAGTAGAGATATAGAACAACATACAGTAGAGATATAGAACAACACAGTAGAGATATAGAACAACATATAGTAGAGATATAGAACAACATACAGTAGAGATATAGGACAACACAGTAGAGATATAGAACAACATATAGTAGAGATATAGAACAACATACAGTAGAGATATAGAACAACACAGTAGAGATATAGAACAACATATAGTAGAGATATAGAACAACATACAGTAGAGATATAGAACAACATATAGTAGAGATATAGAACAACATATAGTAGAGATATAGAACAACATACAGTAGAGATATAGAACAACACAGTAGAGATATAGAACAACATATAGTAGAGATATAGAACAACATACAGTAGAGATATAGAACAACATACAGTAGAGATATAGAACAACATACAGTAGAGATATAGAACAACATACAGTAGAGATATAGAACAACAATACAGTAGAGATATAGAACAACATACAGTAGAGATATAGAACAACATACAGTAGAGATATAGAACAACATACAGTAGAGATATAGAACAACATACAGTAGAGATATAGAACAACATACAGTAGAGATATAGAACAACATACAGTAGAGATATAGAACAACATACAGTAGAGATCTAGAACATCATAATGAGATATAGACAATACAGTAGGATATGAACAACATACAGTAGAGATATAGAACAACATACAGTAGAGATATAGAACAACATACAGTAGAGATATAGAACACATACAGTAGAGATATAGAACAACATACAGTAGAGATATAGAACAACATACAGTAGAGATATAGAAACATCATACAGTAGAGATATGAACAACATACAGTAGAGATATACGAACAACATGCAGTTAGAGATATAGAACAACATACAGTAGAGATATAGAACAAACATACAGTAGAGATATAGAAACAACATACAGTAGAGATATAGAACAACTACAGTTAGAGATATATAACATCATACAGTAGAGATATAGAACAACATACAGTAGAGATATAGAACAACATACAGTAGATATATAGAACAACATACAGTAGAGATATAGAACAACACAGTAGAGATATAGAACAACATATAGTAGAGATATAGAACAACATACAGTAGAGATATAGAACAACACAGTAGAGATATAGAACAACATATAGTAGAGATATAGAACAACATATAGTAGAGATATAGAACAACAACAGTAGAGATATAGAACAACACAGTAGAGATATAGACAACAACTATTAGTAGAGATATAGCACAACATACAGTAGAGATATAGGACACACAGTAGAGATATAGAACAACATATAGTAGAGATATAGAACAACATACAGTAGAGATATAGGAACAACACAGTAGAGATATAGAACAACATTAGTAGAGATATAGAACAACATACAGTAGAAATATAGAACAACATATAGTAGAGAATAGAACAACATATAGTAGAGATATAGAAACAACATACAGTCAAAGGGGGGGGGGGAAGAACAAACAATATTAGATATCGAACACAGTAGAGATATAGAACAACATATAGTAAGAGATATAGAACAACATACAGTAGAGATATAGAACAACATACAGTAGAGATATAGAACAACATACAGTAGAGATATAGAACAACATGCAGTAGAGATATAGAACAACATACAGTAGAGATATAGAACAACATTACAGTAGAGATATAGACAACATACAGTAGAGATATAGAACAATCATACAGTAGAGATATAGAACAACATACAGTAGAGATATAGAACAACATACAGTAGAGATATAGAACAACATACAGTAGAGATATAGAACAACATACAGTAGAGATATAGAACATCATCCAGTAGAGATATAATACAAACATACAGTAGAGCTATAGAAACAACATACAGTAGAGATATCGTAACAACATATAGTAGAGATATAGAACAAACCATACAGTAGAGATATAGAACAACATACAGTAGAGATATAGAACAACCTACAGTTAGAGATATAGAACAACATTACAGTAGAGATATAGAACATCATACAGTTAGAGATATAGAAACAACATACAGTAGAGATATAGAACACCATGCAGTAGAGATATAGAACAACATACAGTAGAGATTATAGAACAACATACAGTAGAGATATAGAACAACATACAGTAGAGATATAGAACAACATACAGTTAGAGATATAGAACATCATACAGTAGAGATTAGAACAAACAACAGTAGAGATATAGAACAAACATACAGTAGAGATATAGAACAACATACAGTAGAGATATAGAACAACCACAGTAGAGATATAGAACAAACACGCAGTAGAGATATAGAACAAACCTTACAGTAGAAGATATAGAACAATCCAGTAGAGATATAGAACAACATACAGTAGAGATATAGAACATTATACAGTAGAGATATAGAACAACATGCAGTAGAGATATAGTACAACATACAGTAGAGATATAGAACAACATACAGTAGAGATATAGAACAACATGCAGTAGAGATATAGTACAACATACAGTAGAGATATAGACATTATACAGTAGAGATTTAGAACATCATACAGTAGAGATATAGAACAACATACAATAGAGGTCATAGAGACATAGTACAACATACATTAGAGATATAGAACAACATACAGCAGAGATATAGAACAACATACAGTAGAGATTTAGAACAACATACAGCAGAGATATAGAACAACATACAGTAGAGATATAGATCAACATACAGTAGAGATATAGAACAACATGCAGTAGAGATATAGAACAACATACAGTAGAGATATAGAACAACATGCAGTAGAGATATAGAACAACATACAGTAGAGATATAGAACAACATACAATAGAGGTCATAGAGACATAGTACAACATACATTAGAGATATAGAACAACATACAGTAGAGATATAGAACAACATACAGTAGAGATATAGAACAACATACAATAGAGGTCATAGAGACATAGTACAACATACATTAGAGATATAGAACAACATACACTAGAGATATAGCACAACATACAGTAGAGATATAGAACATCATACAGTAGAGATATAGAACAACATACAGCAGAGATATAGCACAACATACAGTAGAGATATAGAACAACATACAGTAGAGATTTAGAACAACATACAGCAGAGATATAGAACAACATACAGTAGAGATATAGAACATAATACAGCAGAGATATAGAACAACATACAGTACAGACATTGTACAACATACATTAGAGATATAGAACAACATACAGTAGAGATAGAGAACAACATACAGTAGAGATATAGAACAACATGCAGTAGAGATATAGAACAACATACAGTAGAGATATAGAACAACATACAGTAGAGATATAGAACAACATACATTAGAGATATAGAACAACATGCAGTAGAGATATAGAACAACATACAGTAGAGATATAGAACAACATACAGTAGAGATATAGAACAACATACAGTAGAGATATAGAACAACATACAGTAGAGATATAGAACAACATACAGTAGAGATTTAGAACAACATACAGTAGAGATATAGAACAACATACAGTAGAGATATAGAACAACATACAGTAGAGATATAGAACAACATACAGTAGAGATATAGAACAACATACAGTAGAGATTTAGAACAACATACAGTAGAGATATAGAACAACATACAGTAGAGATTTAGAACAACATACAGCAGAGATATAGAACAACATGCAGTAGAGATATAGAACAACATACAGTAGAGATATAGAACATTATACAGTAGAGATATAGAACAACATACAGTAGAGATATAGAACAACATACAGTAGAGATATAGAACAACATACAGTAGAGATATAGAACATTATACAGTAGAGATTTAGAACATCATACAGTAGAGATATAGCACAAAATACAATAGAGGTCATAGAGACATAGTACAACATACATTAGAGATATAGAACAACATACAGTAGAGATATAGAACAACATACAGTAGAGATATAGAACAACATACAGTAGAGATATAGAACATCATACAGTAGAGATATAGAACAACATACAGTAGAGATATAGAACATCATACAGTAGAGATATAGAACAACATACATTAGAGATATAGAACAACATACAGTAGAGATATAGAACAACATGCAGTAGAGATATAGATGAACATATCTGTATCTTAAACTGAGGCTTTGTTATTATGTTCATTAGATTGTTACACTGGTGCGTCAATAGACTCTTAATGATTTCAAAACTTCATCCAGGATCAAGGACATGATCTACTGCTCCTTTACACAATGCCTGCTTTAGGAGGACTATCAGAGTGTGTTTGAAATGACCCCCCCTATTCTCAGTAGATCACTAACCTCAAGAACTGGAGCACAGTTTTTATGCCACCAGATTCTGGAGCAACCCCCTGCTCCCCACACCACTGGCAGAACACGCCCCATCTCGTGTCATAGGTTGACGTGATGGACGGGGCCCTGGCACTCTCTAAGATGTTAACAACAGAGGGCTCAAGATCTAAACCAGACCATTTTCGCTGTTCACCGGCCAGGCCCACAGCTGCAGGAGGGAGGGATTCAGATGGCACAATGTGCCCTCTGCCTGTGACAATAGGTCCGGCCTCCGAGGTAGTTCCCATGCTGTCCCCGCTAATAGCAATCTCCAGTGGGAGAGCTTCTCTTTTCTGGGGGTCGGCTGTTGTAGTTGACCAAACCCCTCTGAAAGGTGGTGGCCGAGTCGGAACTGGAGTTTGTACCCCTGTAGTGCTGTATCCAGCACTCGGGGGGACTCCACAAGCTCCTCCCACTTTGCCAGATGGGCGTGGGAGAAGCGGCCGATGCCGGGGCCACTCCCATCAGGATGACTGAGGCGGCCCGTCCTTCTTTGGAGCAGAGGGCTTGTTATGCCGCTGACGTGGCTGGTTTGGGGGGAGGGCCCAAGCGGCCTTACAAAGCAGGGGAGAGCTGAGGTCTAGACTGCAATTGTCTCTGGGCAGGGTAATGCAGGGCAGGGGGATCCTTGAAAGAATGAGGGGTCTGTCTGTCCTTCCGCAGCGTTGCCATTTGGTCCAAAATGGCATCCACACCAGGGCCAAAAACTTGGCCTGGGGAGATGGGATGCTCCATAACGGGTTTCTTCACGGAGGCTGACATCGTTGACTGTGAGCGCCAAAGCTGCCCGCGTGACGAGAAGACCGTAGACAAGGCTTTGCCATTAGCACGTGACATCTCAACGTTTGAGAGGGAGAGGAGTGGGGACATCTGAGTAATTTCAGCAGTCAGCTCAGGGTCACTGTCGGTGGACAGGCGAGCTATTAGACCGTGCAGGTATGTCTGCTGCAGAGTGGTCGTCAGCAGCCCGATGAGGTCCCGGAGGACAGCGGGGAGACCTACCAATGATCTCCTTGTCTGGGAGGACCATGGCCGCAACAATGGGGTCCATGATAAGGGTACTTGTCCAGTCCCAACTCCTCGGGGGGAAGCCATGAAGGTTCAAGGCTTGCACTGGCTTGAGACATGGAACCTTGAGTTCACCTTAGACCAAGTTTGATGCAGTTAATTGGAGAACTTGGGGCACAGAGGAATGTACTCTCTGAGGAATGTACTCTCTGAGGAATGTACTCTCTGAGGAATGTACTCTCTGAGGAATGTACTCTCTGAGGAATGTACTCTCTGAGGAATGTACTCTCTGAGGAATGTACTCTCTGAGGAATGTACTCTCCGAGGAATGTACTCTCTGAGGAATGTACTCTCTGAGGAATGTACTCTGAAGAATGTACTCTCTGAGGAATGTACTCTCTGAGGAATGTACTCTCTGAGGAATGTACTCTCTGAGGAATGTACTCTCTGAGGAATGTACTCTCTGAGGAATGTACACCTGAGTGTAACCTGAGGAATGTACTCTGAAGAATGTACTCTCTGAGAATGTACACTCTGAGGGAATGTACTCTCTGAGGAATGTACTCTCTGAGGAATGTACACTCTGGGAAGTAGTGTCTCTCTGAGGAATGTACTCTCTGAGGAATGTACTCTCTGAGGAATGTACTCTCTGAGGAATGTACACTCTGAGGAATGTACTCTCTGAGGAATGTACTCTCTGAGGAATGTACTCTCTGAGGAATGTACTCTGAGGAATGTACCACTTGAGGAATGTACTCTCTGAGGAATGTACTCTCTGAGGAATGTACTCTCTGAGGAATGTACTCTGAGGAATGAACTCTCTATACCCTAGAGAGGATCTCCTGCATCTCAGAACCCTAGAGAGGATCTCCTGTATATCAGAACCCTAGAGAGGATCTCCTGTATATCAGAACCCTAGAGAGGATCTCCTGTATATCAGCTGATGAACAGGGCGCTTCACTCTCAGCGCTCTCTGAGCCGTGGCTCGTTGACTCAGAACCGGCCTCAGTGGTCTCTTCCTTTAGGTCACTACAAGCAAGGATGGAGATAGCATCAGGATCCTGTCTTAAGTCTTCAACGGAGCCTGTCGGGCTGAGCCTCTATCTCATCCAGAGAGGGTATCCTGTCCTTCTTGGACTGCTTGGCGGTGAGGAGGGTTGTTTACGCCTGAGTCCGCTACCAGAGCCTCTAGCATTTGCCTCCTTCATCATAGCTAACCGTGCTTCACATAGCTGTGGGCCGAGAGTAGCACAACACATTCAACTGAAGGTGGGGATCCACAGCCTGAATGGCGTGCTCTAAGCCAAGGCACATCATACAGGTGGAACGGGCATCAGCCGAAGCCAAGCCAGCGTTGCATTTAACACAGTAGCGTGGCATGGATAAACCTCTCCCTGTCTAGACAGAAGCAGAAATGCAGCTATGTCTTATAGAACAGATCATCTGTATAATACCCTGTTAATACTATACCAGGTATAGTATAATATATTCTGTGGATGTGAGGTGCTAGACACAGTGAGTATGTGTAAGGAGAGATCCTGGTGGTAGTAGCAAATATTCAAACAAGAGCTTTGAAGTCCGAAGGCTTGTGTCCCAAACAGCACCCTATTCCCTATAGAGCCCTATGGTCTCTGGTCTAAAGTAGTGCACTATATAGAACCCTATGGTCTCTGGTCTAAAGTAGTGCACTATATAGAACCCTATGGTCTCTGGTCTAAAGTAGTGCACTATATAGAACCCTATGGTCTCTGGTCAATAGTAGTGCCCTATATAGAGCCCTATGGTCTCTGGTCTAAAGTAGTGCACTATATAGAACCCTATGGTCTCTGGTCTAAAGTAGTGCCCTATATAGAGCCCTATGGTCTCTGGTCTAAAGTAGTGCACTATATAGGGAATAGGGTGCCATTTGGGACGTAGCCAATGATTGGGACTGGGTTGGGGACAGCTGATCTCTGACCAGTTGTTATGGGGTGCAAAGAGCAACGATGCGAGCTTCGCCCA
>LR778254.1:686793-728804 GCA_902810595.1 Coregonus sp. 'balchen' | reverse complement strand
TGGGATGGGGGGGGAGGGGTGGGGGGCATCAACTAGTACTAGAGATGAGAGCAGTCTAGATTAGAGGGCGGGGAGGGGGGCATCATACTATGTAGCTAGAGATTAGAGCAGTCTAGATTAGAGGAGGGGCATCATACTATGTAGCTAGAGATTAGAGCAGTCTAGATTAGAGGAGGGGCGGGGGGGGGGGCATCATACTATGGCCTTCTAGTGTTAGTATAGTAAAGGACCAGGTCTAGGCCTACTAGTGTTAGTATAGTAAAGGACCAGGTCTAGGCCTACTAGTGTTAGTATAGTAAAGGACCAGGTCTAGGCCTACTAGTGTTAGTATAGTAAGGACCAGGTCTAGGCCTACTAGTGTTAGTATAGTAAAGGACCAGGTCTAGGCCTACTAGTGTAGTATAGTAAAGGACCAGGTCTAGGCCTACTAGTGTTAGTATAGTAAAGGACCAGGTCTAGGCCTACTAGTGTTAGTATAGTAAAGGACCAGGTCTAGGCCTACTAGTGTTAGTATAGTAAAGGACCAGGTCTAGGCCTACTAGTGTTAGTATAGTAAAGGACCAGGTCTAGGCCTACTAGTGTTAGTATAGTAAAGGACCAGGTCTAGGCCTACTAGTGTTAGTATAGTAAAGGACCAGGTCTAGGCCTACTAGTGTTAGTAAGTAAAGGACCAGGTCTAGGCCTACTAGTGTGTAGTATAGTAAAGGACCAGGTCTAGGCCTACTAGTGTTGTATAGTAAAGGACCAGGTCTAGGCCTACTAGTGTTAGTATAGTAAAGGACCAGGTCTAGGCCTACTAGTGTTAGTATAGTAAAGGACCAGGTCTAGGCCTACTAGTGTTAGTATAGTAAAGGACCAGGTCTAGGCCTACTCGTTGTTAGTATAGGTAAAGGACCAGGTCTAGGCCTACTAGTGTTAGTATAGTAAAGGACCAGGTCTAGGCCTACTAGTGTTAGGATAGTAAAGGACCAGGTCTAGGCCTACTAGTGTTAGTATGGTAAAAAGGACCAGGTCTAGGGCCTACTAGTGTTAGTATGGTAAAGGACCAGGTCTAGGCCTATAGTGTTAGTATGGTAAAGGACCAGGTCTAGGCCTACTAGTGTTAGTATGGTAAAGGACCAGGTCTAGGCCTACTAGTGTTAGTATGGTAAAGGACCAGGTCTAGGCCTACTAGTGTTAGTATGGTAAAGGACCAGGTCTAGGCCTACTAGTGTTAGTATGGTAAAGGACCAGGTCTAGGCCTACTAGTGTTAGTATGGTAAAGGACCAGGTCTAGGCCTACTAGTGTTAGTATGGTAAAGGACCAGGTCTAGGCCTACTAGTGTTAGTATAGTAAAGGACCAGGTCTAGGCCTACTAGTGTTAGTATAGTAAAGGACCAGGTCTAGGCCTACTAGTGTTAGTATAGTAAAGGACCAGGTCTAGGCCTACTAGTGTTAGTATAGTAAAGGACCAGGTCTAGGCCTACTAGTGTTAGTATAGTAAAGGAAGCCATAAGACTGCTGAACAATTAATCAAATGGCCACCCAGACTATTTACATTGACCCCCTCCTATTGTTTTTACACTGCTGCTACCCGCTGTCTATTATCTCTGCATAGTCACTTTACCCCTACCTACACGTACAAATTACCTCGACTAACCTGTACCCCCGCACATTGACTCAGTACCGGTACCCCCTGTATATACCCTCGTGATTGTTATTTTATTGTGTTACTTTTTAGTTTATTTAGTAAATATTTTCGTAACTATTTTTAAAAACTGCATTGTTGGTTAAGGTGTTGTAAGTAAGCATTTCACTGTAAGGACTACACCGGTTGAATTCGGCGCATGGGACAAATACAATTTGATAGATATTTTATTTTATTTTGATTTTTTGACACCTCATGAATGGTCTGAACCAGTATCTGTGGGTTAGAGACCTCATGGTCTGAACCAGTATCTGTGGGTTAGAGACCTCATGAATGGTCTGAACCAGTATCTGTGGGTTAGAGACCTCATGGTCTGAACCAGTATCTGTGGGTTAGAGACCCCATGAATGGTCTGAACCAGTATCTGTGGGTTAGAGACCTCATGAATGGTCTGAACCAGTATCTGTGTGTTAGAGACATCATGGTCTGAACCAGTATCTGTGGGTTAGAGACACCATGAATGGTCTGAACCAGTATCTGTGGGTTAGAGACCTCATGAATGGTCTTAACCAGTATCTGTGGGTTAGAGACATCATGGTCTGAACCAGTATCTGTGTGTTAGAGACCTCATGAATGGTCTGAACCAGTATCTGTGGGTTAGAGACCTCATGATTGGTCTGAACCAGTATCTGTGGGTTAGAGACATCATGGTCTGAACCAGTATCTGTGGGTTAGAGACCTCATGAATGGTCTGAACCGGTATCTGTGTGTTAGAGACCTCCATGAATGGTCTGAACCAGTATCTGTGGGTTAGAGACCTCATAAATGGTCTGAACCAGTATCTGTGGGTTAGAGACCTCATGATTGGTCTGAACCAGTATCTGTGTGTTAGAGACATCATGGTCTGAACCAGTATCTGTGGGTTAGAGACCTCATGGTCTGAACCAGTATCTGTGGGTTAGAGACCCCATGAATGGTCTGAACCAGTATCTGTGGGTTAGAGACCTCATGAATGGTCTGAACCAGTATCTGTGGGTTAGAGACATCATGGTCTGAACCAGTATCTGTGGGTTAGAGACATCATGAATGGTCTGAACCAGTATCTCTGTGTTAGAGACATCATGGTCTGAACCAGTATCTGTGGGTTAGAGACCCCATGAATGGTCTGAACCAGTATCTGTGGGTTAGAGACCTCATAAATGGTCTGAACCAGTATCTGTGGGTTAGAGACCTCATGAATGGTCTGAACCAGTATCTGTGGGTTAGAGACATCATGAATGGTCTGAACCAGTATCTGTGTGTTAGAGACATCATGGTCTGAACCAGTATCTGTGGGTTAGAGACCTCATGGATGGTCTGAACCAGTATCTGTGGGTTAGAGACCTCATGAATGGTCTTAACCAGTATCTGTGGGTTAGAGACCTCATGAATGTGAACGGTATCTGTGTTAGAGACCTCCATGAATGGTCTGAACCAGTATCTGTGGGTTAGGACCTCCATGAATGGTCTGAACCAGTATCTGTGGGTTAGAGACACCATGAATGGTCTGAACCAGTATCTGTGGGTTAGAGACCTCATGATTGGTCTGAACCAGTATCTGTGTGTTAGAGACATCATGGTCTGAACCAGTATCTGTGGGTTAGAGACCTCATGGTCTGAACCAGTATATGTGGGTTAGAGACCCCATGAATGGTCTGAACCAGTATCTGTGGGTTAGAGACCTCATGAATGGTCTGAACCAGTATCTCTGTGTTAGAGACATCATGGTCTGAACCAGTATCTGTGGGTTAGAGACCTCATGAATGGTCTGAACCAGTATCTGTGGGTTAGAGACCTCATGGTCTGAACCAGTATCTGTGGGTTAGAGACCCCATGAATGGTCTGAACCAGTATCTGTGGGTTAGAGACCTCATGAATGGTCTGAACCAGTATCTGTGGGTTAGAGACATCATGAATGGTCTGAACCAGTATCTGTGGGTTAGAGACCTCATGAATGGTCTGAACCAGTATCTCTGTGTTAGAGACATCATGGTCTGAACCAGTATCTGTGGGTTAGAGACCCCATGAATGGTCTGAACCAGTATCTGTGGGTTAGAGACCTCATAAATGGTCTGAACCAGTATCTGTGGGTTAGAGACCTCATGAATGGTCTGAACCAGTATCTGTGGGTTAGAGACATCATGAATGGTCTGAACCAGTATCTGTGGGTTAGAGACATCATGAATGGTCTGAACCAGTATCTGTGTGTTAGAGACATCATGGTCTGAACCAGTATCTGTGGGTTAGAGACCTCATGGATGGTCTGAACCAGTATCTGTGGGTTAGAGACCTCATGAATGGTCTTAACCAGTATCTGTGGGTTAGAGACCTCATGAATGGTCTGAACCAGTGTCTGTGGGTTAGAGACCTCATGAATGGTCTGAACCAGTATCTGTGGGTTAGAGACATCATGGTCTGAACCAGTATCTGTGGGTTAGAGACCTCATGGATGGTCTGAACCAGTATCTGTGGGTTAGAGACCTCATGAATGGTCTTAACCAGTATCTGTGGGTTAGAGACCTCATGAATGGTCTGAACCGGTATCTGTGTGTTAGAGACCTCCATGAATGGTCTGAACCAGTATCTGTGGGTTAGAGACCTCATAAATGGTCTGAACCAGTATCTGTGGGTTAGAGACCCCATGAATGGTCTGAACCAGTATCTGTGGGTTAGAGACCTCATGATTGGTCTGAACCAGTATCTGTGTGTTAGAGACATCATGGTCTGAACCAGTATCTGTGGGTTAGAGACCTCATGGTCTGAACCAGTATCTGTGGGTTAGAGACCCCATGAATGGTCTGAACCAGTATCTGTGGGTTAGAGACCTCATGAATGGTCTGAACCAGTATCTGTGGGTTAGAGACATCATGGTCTGAACCAGTATCTGTGGGTTAGAGACATCATGAATGGTCTGAACCAGTATCTCTGTGTTAGAGACATCATGGTCTGAACCAGTATCTGTGGGTTAGAGACCCCATGAATGGTCTGAACCAGTATCTGTGGGTTAGAGACCTCATAAATGGTCTGAACCAGTATCTGTGGGTTAGAGACCTCATGAATGGTCTGAACCAGTATCTGTGTGTTAGAGACATCATGGTCTGAACCAGTATCTGTGGGTTAGAGACCTCATGGATGGTCTGAACCAGTATCTGTGGGTTAGAGACCTCATGAATGGTCTTAACCAGTATCTGTGGGTTAGAGACCTCATGAATGGTCTGAACCGGTATCTGTGTGTTAGAGACCTCCATGAATGGTCTGAACCAGTATCTGTGGGTTAGAGACCTCATAAATGGTCTGAACCAGTATCTGTGGGTTAGAGACCCCATGAATGGTCTGAACCAGTATCTGTGGGTTAGACACCTCATGATTGGTCTGAACCAGTATCTGTGTGTTAGAGACATCATGGTCTGAACCAGTATCTGTGGGTTAGAGACCTCATGGTCTGAACCAGTATCTGTGGGTTAGAGACCCCATGAATGGTCTGAACCAGTATCTGTGGGTTAGAGACCTCATGAATGGTCTGAACCAGTATCTGTGGGTTAGAGACATCATGAATGGTCTGAACCAGTATCTGTGGGTTAGAGACCTCATGAATGGTCTGAACCAGTATCTCTGTGTTAGAGACATCATGGTCTGAACCAGTATCTGTGGGTTAGAGACCCCATGAATGGTCTGAACCAGTATCTGTGGGTTAGATACCTCATAAATGGTCTGAACCAGTATCTGTGGGCTAGTGACCTCATGAATGGTCTGAACCAGTATCTGTGGGTTAGAGACATCATGAATGGTCTGAACCAGTATCTGTGGGTTAGAGACATCATGAATGGTCTGAACCAGTATCTGTGTGTTAGAGACATCATGGTCTGAACCAGTATCTGTGGGTTAGAGACCTCATGGATGGTCTGAACCAGTATCTGTGGGTTAGAGACCTCATGAATGGTCTTAACCAGTATCTGTGGGTTAGAGACCTCATGAATGGTCTGAACCAGTGTCTGTGGGTTAGAGACCTCATGAATGGTCTGAACCAGTATCTGTGGGTTAGAGACATCATGGTCTGAACCAGTATCTGTGGGCTAGAGACCTCATGGATGGTCTGAACCAGTATCTGTGGGTTAGAGACCTCATGAATGGTCTTAACCAGTATCTGTGGGTTAGAGACCTCATGAATGGTCTGAACCGGTATCTGTGTGTTAGAGACCTCCATGAATGGTCTGAACCAGTATCTGTGGGTTAGAGACCTCATAAATGGTCTGAACCAGTATCTGTGGGTTAGAGACCCCATGAATGGTCTGAACCAGTATCTGTGGGTTAGAGACCTCATGATTGGTCTGAACCAGTATCTGTGTGTTAGAGACATCAAATCAAATCAAATCAAATTTTATTGGTCACATGCGCCGAATACAACAGGTGCAGACATTACAGTGAAATGCTTACTTACAGCCCTTAACCAACAGTGCATTTATTTTAAACAAAAAAGTAAGAATAAAACAACAACAAAAAAGTGTTGAGAGAAAAAGAGCAGAAGTAAAATAAAGTGACAGTAGGGAGGCTATATATACAGGGGGGTACCGTTGCATAGTCAATGTGCGGGGGCACCGACTAGTTGAGGTAATATGTACATGTGGGTAGAGTTAAAGTGACTATGCATAAATACTTAACAGAGTAGCAGCAGCGTAAAAAGGATGGGGTGGGGGGGGCAGTGCAAATAGTCCGGGTAGCCATGATTAGCTGTTCAGGAGTCTTATGGCTTGGGGGTAGAAGCTGTTTGAGGAGTCTTTTGGACCTAGACTTGGCACTCCGGTACCCGCTTGCCGTGCGGTAGCAGAGAGAACAGTCTATGACTAGGGTGGCTGGAGTCTTTGACAATTTTGAGGGCCTTCCTCTGACACCGCCTGGTATAGAGGTCCTGGATGGCAGGGAGCTTTGCCCCAGTGATGTACTGGGCCGTACGCACTACCCTCTGTAGTGCCTTGCGGTCAGAGGCCAAGCAGTTGCCATACCAGGCGGTGATGCAACCAGTCAGGATGCTCTCGATGGTGCAGCTGTAGAATTTTTTGAGGATCTGAGGACCCATGCCAAATCTTTTTAGTCTCCTGAGGGGGAATAGGCTTTGTCGTGCCCTCTTCACGACTGTCTTGGTGTGTTTGGACCATGATAGTTTGTTGGTGATGTGGACACCAAGGAACTTGAAGCTCTCGACCTGTTCCACTACAGCCCCGTCGATGAGAATGGGGGCGTGCTCAGTCCTCTTTTTTTTCCTGTAGTCTACAATCATCTCCTTTGTCTTGGTCACGTTGAGGGAGAGGTTGTTGTCCTGGCACCACACGGCCAGATCTCTGACCTCCTCCCTATAGGCTGTCTCATCGTTGTCGGTGATCAGGCCTACCACTGTTGTGTCGTCGGCAAACTTAATGATGGTGTTGGAGTCGTGCCTGGCCATGCAGTCATGGGTGAACAGAGAGTACAGGAGGGGACTGAGCACGCACCCCTGAGGGGCCCCCGTGTTGAGGATCAGTGTGGCAGATGTGTTGTTACCTACCCTTACCACCTGGGGGCGGCCCGTCAGGAAGTCCAGGATCCAGTTGCAGAGGGAGGTGTTTAGTCCCAGGATCCTTAGCTTAGTGATGAGCTTAGAGGGCACTATGGTGTTGAATGCTGAGCTGTAGTCAATGAATAGCATTCTCACGTAGGTGTTCCTCTTGTCCAGGTGGGAAAGGGCAGTGTGGAGTGCGATAGAGATTGCATCATCTGTGGATCTGTTGGGGCGGTATGCAAATTGGAGTGGGTCTAGGGTTTCTGGGATTATGCTGTTGATGTGAGCAATGACCAGTCTTTCAAAGCACTTCATGGCTACAGACGTCAGTGCTACGGGTCGGTAGTCATTTAGGCAGGTTATCTTAGAGTTCTTGGGCACGGGGACTATGGTGGTCTGCTTGAAACATGTTGGTATTACAGACTCAGTCAGGGACATGTTGAAAATGTCAGTGAAGACACTTGCCAGTTGGTCAGCACATGCTCGGAGTACACGTCCTGGTAATCCGTCTGGCCCTGCGGCCTTGTGAATGTTGACCTGCTTAAAAGTCTTACTCACATCGGCTACGGAGAGCGTGATCACATAGTCGTCCGGAACAGCTGGTGCTCTCATGCATGCTTCAGTGTTGCTTGCCTCGAAGCGAGCATAGAAGTGGTTTAGCTCGTCTGGTAGGCTTGTGTCACTGGGCAGCTCGCGGCTGTGCTTCTGAACCAGTATCTGTGGGTTAGAGACCCCATGAATGGTCTGAACCAGTATCTGTGGGTTAGAGACCCCATGAATGGTCTGAACCAGTATCTGTGGGTTAGAGACCTCATGGTCTGAACCAGTTATCTGTGGGTTAGAGACCCCATGAATGGTCCTGAACCAGTATCTGTGGTTAGGGGACCTCAGGGGTTAAACCCGAAGTATCTGGGGGTTAGAGACCCCTAAATTTGGTCTAAACCCAGTATCTGGGGGTTTTAGAGCCCCTCTTTAAAATGGTCTGAACCATATCTGGGGGTTAGAGACCTCAGGTCTAAACCCAGAAATTTTTGTGGGTTGGGGAGACCTCATGAAGGGTCTAAACCCAGTATCTCTGTTTTGGAGAAAACAGGGTCTGAACCGGGATCTGTGGGTTAGGGGCCCCCAATAAAATGGTTTTAAAACCATATCTGGGGGTTAGGGGCCCCATAAAAGGGTTCTGAACCAGTATCTTGTTTGGGGGGCCCTTTCATGAAGGGTCGGGAACCAGTTTTGGGTTAGGCCCTAATAAAATGGTTAAACCCCAGAAATCTCTGTGTTGAGACATCAGGGTCTGAACCAGTATCTTTTTTTTAAGACCCCATGAATGGTCTAAACCCAGTTCTGTGGGTTAGAGCCCTCATAAAGGGTTTTGAACCAGTATCTGGGGGTTTTTAGGGGCCTCATAAAGGGGTTGAACCAAAAATTTGGGGGGTTAGAGACTTTAATAATTTGGTCTTAACAAGTATCTGTTGTTAGGAATCATGGTCTGAACCATTATCTGGGGGTTTAGGGCCTCAGGAGGGTCTGAACCAGTTTTGGGTGGGTTAGAGCCCTCATGAATGGTCTTAACCATTATCGGGGGGGTTTAAAGGACCTCATGAATGGTCTAAAACCAGTGCCCTGGGGGTTTAGAGACCTAATAATGGTCTAAACCATATCTGGGGGTTTAAAGAGACAAAAAGGGTTTGAACCAGTATTTGGGGGTTTAGAGACCTCATGAATTTTTAACCAGTATTTTGGTGGTTAGAGACATCAGGGTCGAACCATTTATTTTTGTGGGTTGAGCCCTCATGGCCCTGAACCAGTATTGTGGGTTAGAGCCCCCAATAAATGGCCCTTTTTTTTGAACCAGTATTTTGTGGGTTAGGGGACCCCTTTGAAGGGTTTCTGAACCATATCTGGGGGGGAGGGGACCTAAATAATGGTCTGAACCGGGTATCGGGGGGGGTTAGAGACATCATGGTTGAACCAGATCTTTTGGGGTTAAAGAGACCTTTTGGTTAACCAGTATTTTGGTGTTAGGCCCTCAAAAAGGGGTTTTAAACCCCAAAATCTGGGGGTTTAAAACGACCCCAAAATTTGGTCTGAACCAGTATGGGGGGGTTAGAGACCCATGAATGGTCTGAACCAGATTTTGGGGTTAGAGACACCCATAAATTTGGTTTCTGAACCGGGAAAAATTGGGGGTTGAGACATAATGAATGGTTGAACCAAAACCCTCTGTTTTAGAGAAATCAGGGTTAAAACAAGTTCTGTGGGTTAAAAGACCCCATGAATGGTTTTAAAACCAGTATCTTTTGGGTTGGAGACCCATAAAGGGTCTGAACCAGAAAACTGGGGGTTAGAGACCTTTATGGGGGGTTTAAAACCCAGTATCTGGGGTTTTTAGAGACATAGGAAGGGTTTCTAAACCCAGTATTTTGTGTTTAGAGCCCATCTTTGGTCTGAAACCAAGTATTGGGGGTTAGGGGACCTCATGGCCCTAAAACCCAGTATTTTGGGGGTTAGAGACCCCCAAAAAGGGTTTCTGAACCGGGATCTGGGGGTTAGAGCCCTTTCAGAAGGGTTCTAAACCCAGTATCTGGGGGTTTAGGGGACCTCAAAATGGTCTGAACCAAAATTTTGGGGGTTAAAGACCTCAAAAGGGTTGAACCGTATCGGTGGGTTAGAAAAACCCCATGAATGGTCTAACCCGGGTTCTGTGGGTTAGAGACCTCATGGTCTATCCAGAAATCTGTGGGTTAGGGGACTCTTTGCGGGAACAGATCTGTAAAGTTGGGGGGGCCCTCATAAAGGGTCTGAACCAATTTACGGGGGGTTTGAGCCCCCTCTTTGGTCTGATCCGTATCTGTGGGTTGGGAGACATCATGGTCTAAAAACCGGGATCTGTGGGTTGGGGACCCCTGAATGGTCTAAACCAGTATCGTGGGTTAGAACCTCATTAATGGTTTTTAACCCAGTATCTGGGGGTTTAGGACATAAAGGTTTCTAAACCGTAAGGTGTTAAGAGACCCCATGAAGGGTCTAAAACCAATTTATTGGGGGTTAGGGACCTCTGTTTGGCCCTAAACCCAGTATCGTTGTTAGGACATATGGTCTAAAACCAGTATCGGGGGGTTTAGGACCTCATAAGGGTTTTAACCCGGAAATCTGTGTGTTGGGAAAAACCTCCAGAATGGTCTAAAACCAGTATCTGGGGTTAAAACCCCTCATAAATGGTCGAACCAGTATTTTTGGGGGGTTAAGCCCCCCATGAATGGTTTTAAAACCAGTATCTTTTGGGGTTGAGCCCCTCATGATTGGCCGGGAACCATTACCCGGGTTTTTTAGAGACATCATGGTTGAACAGTATCTGTGGGTTCGGCCCTAGGGTTCTGAACCAGTATCGGGGGTTTAGAGACCCCATGAATGGCCCTAAACCGATCGGGGGGTTGGGAAACCTCATGGCCTAAAACCGATCTGTGGGTTGGGAAAACCTCGGGTTTTAAAACCATTTATCTGTGGGTTAGGGGACCTCATGGTCTAACCCCGAAATTTTGTGGGTTAGGGACATCATAATGGTTGAACCGTATCGTGGGTTAGAAAACATCATAAAGGTCGGGAACCAGATTCTGGGGGGTTAGAGCCCCCATGAATGGCCCTAAACCCATTTAACTGGGGGTTAGGGGACCTCAAAAAGGGTTTCTAACCAGTATCTTTTGGGTTAGAGACCCATAAAGGTCTGAACCAGTATCTGGGGTTAAAAAGGACCTCTTTGTTTGGGTTTGGGGAACCAATCGGGGGGTTTTAGAGCCCATCTTTGGTCTAAACCATATCTGTGGGTTGAGACCCCCAGGTCTAAAACCAGAAAACCCTGGGGGTTAGAGCCCCCATAATGGTCTAAACCAGTATTGTGGGTTAAGACCTAAAATGGCCTGAACCGGGATCTGTGGGTTAGGGGACCTCATGGTCTGAACCAGAAATCGGTGGGTTAGAGACCTCAGGGTTTCTAAACCAGTATCTTTGGGTTAGAGCCCTTTAAGGGTCTAAACCCAGTTTTTGGGGGTTAGAGACATCATGAATGGTTTTAAACCCAGTTTCTGGGGGTTTAGGCCCCCAGAAGGGTCAAACCCATTATCGGGGGGGGTTAGAGCCTCATAAATGGTCAAACCCAATTTATCTGGGGTTAGAGACATCATAATGGTCTCCAGAAATTTTGGGGGTTTAGAACCTCTTTGAATGGTCTAAACCAGTATCTGTGGGTTAGAGCCCTCATGAAGGGTCTAAAACCAGTTTCTGTGTTTTAAAGGGGCCTCATGAATGGTTTTAAACCAAAGTATCTGGGGGTTTTCAAGGAAATCATGAATGGCCCTGAACCAGTATCTCTGTGTTAAAGACACATGGTTGAACCAGTACGGGGTTAAACCCCATAAAGGGTCCTGAACCTTTCTGTGGGTTGGGGACAAAATGAATGGTCTAAACCCCAGTACGTGTGTTAGCCCTAGGTTTTAAACCAGATCTGTGGTTAGAGACCTCATGGAGGGTTTCTAAAAACCGGGATCTGGGGGTTTAAAGAGACCTCAAAAAAAGGGTCAAACCGTTCTTTTTTGGGGTTAGAGACCTCATAAAATGGTCTAAACCAGTGCCCTTGGGGTTTAGAGACCTCATAAAAAGGGGGGGTCTGAACATATCTGTGGGTTAGGGGGCACTTTGGTTGAACCAGTCTTGGGTTAAAAGCCTTTCATTGGATGGTCTAACCAGTATTGTGGTTAGGCCCCAGGAAGGGTCTAAACCCGGTATCTTGGTTAGAGCCCCTCATAAATTTGGTCTAAAACCCGGGGTCTGGGGGGTTAAAAGACATAAATGAATGGTGGAACCCAAAATCTGTGGGTTAGGGGACCTATAAAGGGTTTGGAACCAGTATCGGGTAATTTAGAGCCCTCATAAATTTTCAAACCAGTACTGTTTTTTAGGGGACCTCTTTGGTTAAACCAGTTTTCGGGGTTAGAGACATCATGGATGGCCCTGAACCAGTATTGTGGGTTTTAGAGACCCCATGGAGGGCCCTAAACCCAGTATCTGGGGGTTTTAAAAGCCCCTCATGAATGGCCCGGAACCGAAATTGGGGGTTAGAGCCCCCCAATAAAAAGGGTTTCGAACCAGAAACGGTGGGTTAGAGACCTCATAAATGGCCCTGAACCGTATTGGGGGTTAGAGACCCTAAGGGGTTAAACCCAAAGGATCTGGGGTTTTAGGGCCCCTATGGATGGTTTGAACCAGTATCTGGGGGTTTAAAACCCTCATAAAATGGTCTGAACCAGTACGGGGGGTTTTGGGGGCATCAGGGTCGAACCAGATCTGGGGGTTTTAAGAGACCTCATGGTCTAAACCCAATATCTCTGTTAGGGGACCTCATGAAGGGCCCGAACCAGTATCTGGGGGTTTAAGACCCCATGAATGGTCTAACCAAAATTGGGGGTTTAGAACCTATAAATTTTTAAAAACCAGTATTTTTGGGGGGTTAGGGGACATCATGAAGGGTTTTTCGGGAACCAGTACTGTGGGTTAGAGAAATCATGAATGGTCTGAACCAGATCTCGTTTTAGGGAAAAAAAATGGCTGAACCAATCTGGGGGGTTAGAGCCCCCAGGGAAGGGTTTGAACCAGAAATCTGGGGGTTTTGAGACCTCAAAAATGGTCTAAACCCAGTATCTTTGGGTTAGAGACCCAGGGAAGGGTTTCTGAACCAGAAATTGTGGGTTAGAGCCCTCAAAATTTGGTCTAAACCAGTATCTTTTGTGTTAAGACACATGGCCCTGAACCAGTATCTGTGGGTTTTAAGACCCCCAATGGCCCCTGAACCAGTTCTGGGGGTTAGAGCCCCCTTCCTAAATGGTTGAACCAGTATTTTAATGGGTTAGAGCCCTCATGAAGGTCTAAACCCCATTTATCTTTTGGGTTAAAAGCCCTCAGAATGGTTAAAACCATTTTGGGGGGGTTTAAAGAGACCTCAGGGAAGGGTCGAACCAGTATTTTGGGGTTAAGCCCCCAATAAGGGCCCCGAACCGGGTATCTGTGGGTTAGAAAACCTCAGGTCGGTTTCCAGTATTGTGGGTTAGGGGAATCAGGGTTTCCTGAACCAGTATTTAGTTGGAAAAAATGAAGGTCTGAACCATTTTGGGGGGTTTTGGGGACCTCATGGTTGTTTCCCCAGTATTGTGGGTTAGAGACATCTGGTCAAACCAGTACTGTGGGTTAGGCCCCCAATAAATTTGCCCTGAACCATTTTATTGTGGGTTAGAGACCCATGAATGGTTTTTAAACCAGTATCTGTGGGTTAGGGGACAATGGTCCTAAAACCGGGATATTGTGTTAGAGCCCCCATAAAGGGTTTGGGAAACCAAAATTTTTGGGTTAGGAACCTCATGATTGGTCTAAACCCCCTTTAATCTGTGTGTTAGAAAACTCATGGCTGAACCAGTATCCTGGGGTTTTAGAGACCTCATGAATGGTCTAAAAGGGTTTAAATCTGGGGTGTTAGAGACCCCCATAATGGTCTGAACCAGTATCTGTGGGTTAGAGCCCCTCATAAATGGTTTAAAACAGAATCGGTGGGTTAGGGGCCCCCATGAATGGTCTAAACCCAGAAAATCGGGGGTTTAGAGACCTCTTTGGTTTGGGCGTCTAAACCAGTATCTGGGGTTGGGGGAAATCAGGGTCAACCAAATATCGGGGGGTTAGAGACCTCATTTTCTAAACCCAAATCTGGGGTTAAGCCCCCAAAAATGGTCTAACAGTATCTGGGGTTTGGGGCCCTCAGGGCCCTAAACCCCGTATCTGTGGGTTAGGGGCCTCAGGGTCGAACCGTATCTGGGGTTAGGACCCCCATGGTCTGAACCATTATCTGGGGGTTTTAGAGACACATGAAGGGGTCTGAACCAGTACTGGGTTTAAAGGAAAATCATGAATGGCCCCTAAACCAGTTTTCGTGGGTTTAGGGGCCCCATGAATGGTCCCTAAACCCATTATTGGGGGTTTAGAGACCTCTTTAAAGGGGTCTGAACCATTATCTGGGGGTTTAAGACCCCTTTGAAGGGTTCGAACCAGTACCCTGTGGGTTAAGACCTAAATGATTGGTGTAAACCCGTATCTGTTTTTAAAGAGACATCAGGGTTTAAAAACCCAGTATTCTGGGGGTTTAGAGACCTCAGGGGTCAAACCCAGTATCTGGGGGGTTAGGACCCCATAAAGGGTTCTAAAACCAGTATCTGGGGGTTGAGCCCTCTTTGGCCTAAAACCATTTATCTTGGGGTTAGGCCTCAGGGTTTCTAAACCCAGAAATCTGTGGGTTGGGAAGCCCCCTCATGGTTAAACCGTATCTGGGGTTAGGGGACATCTTTGAATGGTCTAAACCCAAATATCTGGGGGTTTTAAGCCCTCATGAATGGTCTGAACCAGATTTGGGGTTAGAACCCCATAAATTTGGTTTCGGGAACCCAGTATCGGGGGGGTTTAGAGACCCCATGAAGGGGCTAAACCCAAAGTATCTGGGGTTAGAAAACATAAAAATGGTCTAAACCCCGTATCTGGGGGTTAGGGGGCCCCGGGAAGGTCGAACCAGACTGTGGGTTAGAAAATTTCTTTAAAGGTCTAAAACCAGTATCTTTGTTTTAGGCCTCATGAATGGTCTGACCAGTTTTTTGGGGGGTTTTAGAGAAAACATGAAATGGTCTAAACCCAGTATCTCTGTTTTTAGAGCCCTAGGGGTCTAAAACCAGTATCGGGGGGGGGTTAAGGACCCCATAAGGTTTCCTGAACCGTATCTGTGGGTTAGGGGGGGGCCAATCATGAATGGTCTGAACCAAAATCTTTTGTGTTGGGACATCAGGGTTTAACCGGGTATCGTGGGTTAAGACCCATGGGGGCCCCTAAAACCCAGTTTTTTGGGGGTTAGAGCCCTCATGAAGGTTTTTTTAACCAGTATCTGGGGTTTTTAGGGCCCCTCATGAATGGTCTAAAAACCAGTGTTGTGGGTTAGAGCCCTCAAAATTTTGGGGTTTCTGAACCGTATTTTTGGGGGTTTAGAGACATCTGGTTTAACAAATTCTGTGGGTTAGAGACCCCCCTTGAGGTCAAACCCAAAGATCTGTGGGTTAGAGACCCCATAATTTGCTTCTAACCCCCATTTATCTGTGGGTTAGAGACCTCATAAGGGCCCTAACCCGTGCCCTGGGTTGAGCCCTCTTTAATGGGGGGGAATCAGATCTGGGGTTAGAGACCTCATAAAATGGTTGAACCATATCTGTGGGTTTAAAGACCTATGAATGGTCAAAACCCCGTATCGTGGGTTAGAGACCTCTTTGTCTGAACCAGTATCGGGGGGGTTTAGAGACCCCTGGATGGTTTTGAACCAGTACCCTTTTGGGTTAAGACCCCATGGAGGTTGAACCCAGAAACCCTGGGGGGTTTAGGGGCCCCTCAAAAAGGGTCTGAACCATTCTGGGGGTTTAGAGACCCCATGAATGGTCTGAAACCAGTATCTGGGGTTTAGAGACCTCATGAATGGTCTGAACCAGTATCTGTGGGTTAGAGACCCCATGAATGGTCTGAACCAGTATCTGTGGGTTAGAGACCTCATGGATGGTCTGAACCAGTATCTGTGGGTTAGAGACCTCATGAATGGTCTGAACCAGTATCTGTGGGTTAGAGACCTCATGAATGGTCTGAACCAGTGTCTGTGGGTTAGGGACCTCATGAATGGTCTGAACCAGTATCTGTGGGTTAGGGACCTCATGAATGGTCTGAACCAGTATCTGTGGGTTAGGGACCTCATGAATGGTCTGAACCAGTATCTGTGGGTTAGAGACCTCATGAATGGTCTGAACCAGTATCTGTGTGTTAGAGACATCATGGTCTGAACCAGTATCTGTGGGTTAGAGACCTCATGGATGGTCTGAACCAGTATCTGTGGGTTAGAGACCTCATGAATGGTCTCAACCAGTATATAAAATACTTGTTCTCCCCACTGTAGGTATAGGTTTGGTGGATGGCCCTTAACTCTGACAACCCAACTAACGTTATTATCACAACACAACTAGCCTACTAGTAAGTCTAGCTAACGTTAGCCAACTTGAATGGAATACATATCAAATTCTTCTTCTACTTGTTTACTTGACTTTTATACTCTTGTCAATTGACTCTTTCAAATCATTTACGGCATTAAGTAGGGAAGTAGAGTGGAGGTCGAATCCATCACTTCCGTTGTTTGGCTATGCCCATAGCAACGTTAGAAAATGAGGTGGATAGAACTCTCCTACACAATTGTCCTAATAGAACTCTCCCACAACATAACTCTCCTACAGAACTCTCACACCACAGAACTCACCTATATAACTCACCTATAGAACTCTCCTATAGAACTCTCCTATAGAACTCTCCCACAACATAACTCTCCTACAGAACTCTCACACCACAGAACTCACCTATAGAACTCTCCTATAGAACTCTCCCACAACATAACTCTCCTACAGAACTCTCACACCACAGAACTCACCTATAGAACTCTCCTATAGAACTCTCCCACAACATAACTCTCCTACAGAACTCTCACACCACAGAACTCACCTATTTGACACACAATGTTAGCAGATCTTCAACCAAAACCTAATATTAGATAAAGGGAACCTGAGTGAAAAAATAAAAACAATTACATAATTATTTCATTTACAGTGGGGAAAAAAAGTATTTAGTCAGCCACCAATTGTGCAAGTTCTCCCACTTAAAAAGATGAGAGAGGCCTGTAATTTTCATCATAGGTACACGTCAACTATGACAGACAAAATGAGAAAAAAAAATCCAGAAAATCACATTGTAGGATTTTTTATGAATTTATTGGCATATGATGGTGGAAAATAAGTATTTGGTCAATAACAAAAGTTTCTCAATACTTTGTTATATACCGTTTGTTGGCAATGACACAGGTCAAACGTTTTCTGTAAGTCTTCACAAGGTTTTCACACACTGTTGCTGGTATTTTGGCCCATTCCTCCATGCAGATCTCCTCTAGAGCAGTGATGTTTTGGGGCTGTCGCTGGGCAACACAGACTTTCAAATCCCTCCAAAGATTTTCTATGGGGTTGAGATCTGGGGACTGGCTAGGCCACTCCAGGACCTTGAAATGCTTCTTACGAAGCCACTCCTTCGTTGCCCGGGCGGTGTGTTTGGGATCATTGTCATGCTGAAAGACCCAGCCACGTTTCATCTTCAATGCCCTTGCTGATGGAAGGAGGGTTTCACTCAAAATCTCACGATACATGGCCCCATTCATTCTTTCCTTTACACGGATCAGTCGTCCTGGTCCCTTTGCAGAAAAACAGCCCCAAAGCATGATGTTTCCAACCCCATGCTTCACAGTAGGTATGGTGTTCTTTGGATGCAACTCAGCATTCTTTGTCCTCCAAACATGACGAGTTGAGTTTTTACCAAAAATTTATATTTTGGTTTCATCTGACCATATGACATTCTCCCAATCCTCTTCTGGATCATCCAAATGCACTTCAGACGGGCCTGGACATGTACTGGCTTAAGCAGGGGGACACGTCTCGCACTGCAGGATTTGAGTCCCTGGCGGCGTAGTGTGTTACTGATGGTAGGCTTTGTTACTTTGGTCCCAGCTCTCTGCAGGTCATTCACTAGGTCCCCCGTGTGGTTCTGGGATTTTTGCTCACCGTTCTTGTGATCATTTTGACCCCACGGGGTGAGATCTTGCGTGGAGCCCCAGATCGAGGGAGATTATCAGTGGTCTTGTATGTCTTCCATTTCCTAATAATTGCTCCCACAGTTGATTTCTTCAAACCAAGCTGCTTACCTATTGCAGATTCAGTCTTCCCAGCCTGGTGCAGGTCTACAATTTTGTTTTTGGTGTCCTTTGACAGCTCTTTGGTCTTGGCCATTGTGGAGTTTGGAGTGTGACTGTTTGAGGTTGTGGACAGGTGTCTTTTATACTGATAACAAGTTCAAACAGGTGCCATTAATACAGGTAACGAGTGGAGGACAGAGGAGCCTCTTAAATAAGAAGTTACAGGTCTGTGAGAGCCAGAAATCTTGCTTGTTTGTAGGTGACCAAATACTTACTTTCCACCATAATTTGCAAATAAATTCATTAAAAATCCTACAATGGGATTTTCTGGATTTTTTTTCCTCGATTTGTCTGTCATAGTTGACATGTACCTATGATGAAAATTACAGGCCTCTCTCATCTTTTTAAGTGGGAGAACTTGAACAATTGGTGGCTGACTAATGTCGTAGTAAATATATAATGTTATAGCTTGGTCTGACTAAAATCTTGTGCATGACCCATTTTGTGTTGGGCCTTTGTATTCAATACAATGGACAAAAGAGTCCTATCTTGTCAGCCTTGTCAGCAGGTGGCTAAGGACAACACCCACGCCATAGGTCTCTCAGTTCTTCCAACTCACGAGTTCTTGCTCTGAGGACACACACACACACACCCACACACACACACACACACACACACACACACACACACACACACATCATCACTGATAAACACACACACACACACACACACATCATCACTGATAACACACACACACACACACACACACACACACACACACACATCATCACTGTTAAACACACACATACACACACACACACACACAAAAATCCCCTTCTCTTAGGCTGAACATTTGAAGACAGAGAACCCGACTCAGAGCCAATGCAACAGTGGAGGGGACCTCGCCCAACTCATCAGGACCAATCAGAAGATCAGAACTACTAGATTCAACCTACATCATTTACTGTATAAAATGTCTGCACACAATGTTTCGGGGCTCTCTCAGATATCTCCCTACGAGATTGACGAACGGGTCCGTGCACGCGATTCCAGATATCTTTACCTCTGAATAAACTGCCTTTATTATACCATATTCACCCTGTCCAAAGTCTCTACTTGGTCTCAGTTCTCCAGTAAACTTGTATTATCAACACTAAATACTTTTTTCCCCCACTGTATTTCATAAACAAAGTTATGCAACACCCAATGCCCCTGTGTGAAAAAGTAATTGCCCCTTTACACTGAATAACTGGTAGTACCTTTAGCTGCAATGACTCCAACCAAACCCTTCCTGTAGTTGTTGATCAGTCTCTCACATCGCTGTGGAGGAATTTTGGCCCACTCTTGCATACAGAACTGCAGTTAAAGTTGATACAACCAGTTATTGAGTGTAAGGGGGCAATTACTTTTTCAATCAGGGGCATTGGGTGTTAAATAACTTTTTTTATGAAATAAGTATGTAATTGTTGTGTTATTTGTTCACTCAGGTTCCCTTCATCTAATATTAGGTTTTGGTTGAAGATCTGATAATTCAGTATAAAAAAACTATGCAAAAGTAAAGAAAATTAGAAAGGGGGCAAATACACTGCTCAAAAAAATTAAGGGAACACTAAAATAACACATCCTAGATCTGAATGAATGAAATATTCTTATTAAATACTTTTTTCTTTACATAGTTGAATGTGCTGACAACAAAATCACAGAAAAATTATCAATGGAAATCAAATTTATCAACCCATGGAGGTCTGGATTTGGAGTCACCCTGAAAATTAAAGTGGAAAACCACACTACAGGCTGATCCAACTTTGATGTAATGTCCTTAAAACAAGTCAAAATGAGGCTCAGTAGTGTGTGTGGCCTCCACGTGCCTGTATGACCTCCCTACAACGCCTGGGCATGCTCCTGATGAGGTGGCGGATGGTCTCCTGAGGGATCTCCTCCCAGACCTGGACTAAAGCATCCGCCAACTCCTGGACAGTCTGTGGTGCAACGTGGCGTTGGTGGATGGAGCGAGACATGATGTCCCAGATGTGCTCAATTGGATTCAGGTCTGGGGAACGGGGCGGTCCATAGCATCAATGCCTTCCTCTTGCAGGAACTGCTGACACACTCCAGCCACATGAGGTCTAGCATTGTCTTGCATTAGGAGGAACCCAGGGCCAACCGCACCAGCATATGGTCTCACAAGGGGTCTGAGGATCTCATCTCGGTACCTAATGGCAGTCAGGCTACCTCTGGCGAGCACATGGAGGGCTGTGCGGCCCCCCAAAGAAATGCCACCCCACACCATGACTGACCCACCGCCAAACCGGTCATGCTGGAGGATGTTGCAGGCAGCAGAACGTTCTCCACGGCGTCTCCAGACTCTGTCACGTGCTCAGTGTGAACCTGCTTTCATCTGTGAAGAGCACAGGGCGCCAGTGGCGAATTTGCCAATCTTGGTGTTCTCTGGCAAATGCCAAACGTCCTGCACGGTGTTGGGTTGTAAGCACAACCCCCACCTGTGGACGTCGGGCCCTCATACCACCCTCATGGAGTCTGTTTCTGACCGTTTGAGCAGACACATGCACATTTGTGGCCTGCTGGAGGTCATTTTGCAGGGCTCTGGCAGTGCTCCTCCTGCTCCTCCTTGCACAAAGGCGGAGGTAGCAGTCCTGCTGCTGGGTTGTTGCCCTCCTACGGCCTCCTCCACGTCTCCTGATGTACTGGCCTGTCTCCTGGTAGCGCCTCCATGCTCTGGACACTACGCTGACAGACACAGCAAACCTTCTTGCCACAGCTCGCATTGATGTGCCATCCTGGATGAGCTGCACTACCTGAGCCACTTGTGTGGGTTGTAGACTCCGTCTCATGCTACCACTAGAGTGAAAGCACCGCCAGCATTCAAAAGTGACCAAAACATCAGCCAGGAAGCATAGGAACTGAGAAGTGGTTTGTGGTCACCACCTGCAAAACCAGTCCTTTATTGGGGGTGTCTTGCTAATTGCCTATAATTTCCACCTGTTGTCTATTCCATTTGCACAACAGCATGTGAAATGTATTGTCAATCAGTGTTGCTTCCTAAGTGGACAGTTTGATTTCACAGAAGTGTGATTGACTTGGAGTTACATTGTGTTGTTTAAGTGTTCCCTTTATTTTTTTGAGCAGTGTACTTTCTCACGGCCCTGTAACTCTCCTACAGAACTCTACCACTACATACCTTCCCAACAGCACCATCCACACCTGCAGAGGAACAGACATTCTGAACAGTAACAGACAGTAACAGACATTCTGGATGGTAACAGACAGTAACAGACATTCTGAATGGTAACAGACAGTCAACAGACATTCTGGATGGTAACAGACAGTAACAGACATTCTGGATGGTAACATACAGTCACAGATATTCTGGATGGTAGTAGACAATCACAGACATTCTGGATGGTAACAGACAGTAACAGACATTCTGGATGGTAACAGACAATCACAGACATTCTGGATGGTAACAGACAGTAACTGACATTATGGATAGTAACAGACAGTCAACAGAGTAACAGACATTCTGGATGGTAACAGACAGTCAACAGAGTAAAATACATTCTGGACAGTAACAGACAGTAACTGACATTATGGATAGTAACAGACAGTCAACAGAGTAACATACATTCTGGACGGTAACAGACAGTCAACAGACATTCTGGATGGTAACATACAGTCACAGATATTCTCGATGGTAGCAGACAGTAACAGACATTCTGGATGGTAACAGACAGTCAACAGACATTCTGGATGGTAACATACAGTCACAGATATTCTGGATGGTAACAGACAGTAACAGACATTCTGGATGGTAACAGACAGTAACAGACATTCTGGATGGTAACAGACAATAACTGACATTCTGGATGGTAACAGACAGTAACAGACATTCTGGATGGTAACAGACAGTAACAGACATTCTGGATGGTAACAGACAATAACTGACATTCTGGATGGTAACAGACAGTAACATACATTCTGGATGGTAACATACAGTCACAGATATTCTGGATGGTAGCAGACAATCACAGACATTCTGGATGGTAACAGACAGTCAACAGACATTCTGGATGGTAACAGACAATCACAGACATTCTGGATGGTAACAGACAATAACTGACATTCTGGATGGTAACAGACAGTCAACAGAGTAACAGACATTCTGGATGGTAACAGACAGTCAACAGAGTAAAATACATTCTGGACAGTAACAGACAGTAACTGACATTATGGATAGTAACAGACAGTCAACAGAGTAACATACATTCTGGATGGTAACAGACAGTCAACAGAGTGACAGACATTCTGGATGGTAACAGACAGTCAACAGACATTCTGGATGGTAACATACAGTCACAGATATTCTGGATGGTAGCAGACAGTAACAGACATTCTGGATGGTAACAGACAGTCAACAGACATTCTGGATGGTAACAGACAGTCAACAGACATTCTGGATGGTAACATACAGTCACAGATATTCTGGATGGTAACAGACAGTAACAGACATTCTGGATGGTAACAGACAGTAACAGACATTCTGGATGGTAACAGACAATAACTGACATTCTGGATGGTAACAGACAGTCAACAGACATTCTGGATGGTAACAGACAATCACAGACATTCTGGATGGTAACAGACAGTAACAGACATTCTGGATGGTAACAGACAATAACTGACATTCTGGATAGTAATAGACAGTCAACAGAGTGACAGACATTCTGGACGGTAACAGACAGTAACAGACATTCTGGATGGTAACAGACAATCACAGACATTCTGGATGGTAACAGACAGTCAACAGAGTAAAATACATTCCACGTGGTAACAGACAGTCAACAGAGTGACAGACATTCTGGACGGTAACAGACAGTAACTGACATTATGGATAGTAACAGACAGTCAACAGAGTAACATACATTCTGGATGGTAACAGACAGTCAACCGAATAACAAACATTCTGGATGGTAACAGACAGTCACAGACATTCTGGATGTAACAGACAGTAACAGAGTAAAATACATTCCACGTGGTAACAGACAGTCAACAGAGTGACAGACATTCTGGACAGTAACAGACAGTAACTGACATTATGGATAGTAACAGACAGTCAACAGAGTAACATACATTCTGGATGGTATCAGACAGTCAACAGAGTAACAGACATTCTGGATGGTAACAGACAGTCACAGACATTCTGGATGGTGACAGACATTCTGGATGGTGACAGACAGTCAACAGAGTAACAGACATTCTGGATGGTAACAGACAGTCACAGACATTCTGGATGGTAACAGACATTCTGGATGGTGACAGACATTCTGGATGGTGACAGACAGTCAACAGAGTAACAGACATTCTGGATGGTAACAGACAGTCAACAGACAGTAACATACATTCTGGATGGTAACAGACAGTCACAGACATTCTGGATGGTAACAGACATTCTGGATGGTGACAGACAGTCAACAGAGTAACAGACATTCTGGATGGTAACAGACAGTCACAGACATTCTGGATGGTAACAGACAGTCACAGACATTCTGGATGGTAACAGACATTATGGATGGTAACAGACATTATGGATGGTGACAGACAGTCAACAGAGTAACATACATTCTGGATGGTAACAGACAGTCAACAGACATTCTGGATGGTAACAGACAGTCACAGACATTCTGGATGGTAACAGACAGTCACAGACATTCTGGATGGTAACAGACAGTCAACAGACATTATGGATGGTAACAGACAGTCAACAGACATTCTGGATGGTTACAGACAGTCAACAGACATTCTGGATGGTAACAGACAGTCACAGACATTCTGGATGGTAACAGACAGTCAACAGACATTATGGATGGTAACAGACAGTCAACAGACATTCTGGATGGTTACAGACAGTCAACAGACATTCTGGATGGTAACAGACAGTCACAGACATTCTGGATGGTAACAGACAGTCAACAGACATTATGGATGGTAACAGACAGTCAACAGACATTCTGGATGGTAACAGACAGTCAACAGACATTCTGGATGGTTACAGACAGTCACAGAGTAACAGACATTCTGGATGGTAACAGACATTCTGGGCAGAGTAACAACAGACAGAGTCATCAGGTCAGTTATTATGGAGTCTGTTTATTGTTGTGTCTGGAACCTGACCAGACAAGGCAGAGTGATATGTAATAGAAAAGGCATTGGTAGACCAGCACAGTTAGTTTAGGATCCATCCACAGGCCTGGGGTTAGTTTAGGATCCATCCACAGGCCTGGGGTTAGTTTAGGATCCATCCACAGGCCTGGGGTTAGTTTAGGATCCATCCACAGGCCCGGGGTTAGTTTAGGATCCATCCACAGGCCCGGGGTTAGTTTAGGATCCATCCACAGGCCTGGGGTTAGTTTAGGATCCATCCACAGGCCTGGGGTTAGTTTAGGATCCATCCACAGGCCTGGGGTTAGTTTAGGATCCAGCCACAGGCCCGGGGTTAGTTTAGGATCCATCCACAGGCCTGGGGTTAGTTTAGGATCCATCCACAGGCCTGGGGTTAGTTTAGGATCCATCCACAGGCCCGGGGTTAGTTTAGGATCCATCCACAGGCCTGGGGTTAGTTTAGGATCCATCCACAGGCCTGGGGTTAGTTTAGGATCCATCCACAGGCCCGGGGTGTGGAGTGTGTTTGTGTGTGTCAGTAGTCACTCTGGTCCGGTCTCAGTCTCTAGTTCCTCTGATACAGACGACTCGTTGAGCTCAGCAATCAATGAACCGTCTTCGTTTATAGTGACCAATGGGAGGTCCTTGTTGGGGTTGACCAATGGTGTCTTGTCGTTGCTCCCGGTGGCCAACGGGGACTCATGATTGGCTGCAGAGTGTGTTGTTATGGAGATTGAGTTGGCTCCTCCCTCTGGACTCATGTCCCAGTCCTGATCTGAAGGCTGAGGTAGGCTGGCTAGGAGCTCCTATACACACACAGTCAGAAGCACACGATGCTGTTTCAGAGTTACAGTGCCTTTCTAAAGGATTCATCCCCCTTGGCATGTTTCCTATTCTGTTGCATTACAACCTGTCATTTAAATGGATTTTTATTTGGATTTCATGTAATGGACATACACAAAATAGTCCAAATTGGTAAAGTGAAATGAAAAAAATTAATTGTTTCAAAAGATTCTAAAAAATAAATAACAGAAAAGTGGTGCGTGCATACAGTTGAAGTCGGACGTTTACATACACCTTAGCCAAATACATTTAAACTTTTCACAATTCCTGACATTTAATCCTAGTACAACTTCCCTGTCTTAGGTCAGTTAGGATCACCACTTTATTTTAAGAATGTGAAATATCAGAATAATAGTAGAGAGAATGATTTATTTCAGCTTTTATTTCTTTCATCACATTCCCAGTGGGTCAGAAGTTTACATACACTCAATTAGTATTTGGTAGCATTGCCTTTAAATTGTTTAACTTGGGTCAAACGTTTCGGGTAGCCTTCCACAAGCTTCCAACAATAAGTTGGGTGAATTTTGGCCCATTCCTCCTGACAGAGCTGGTGTAACTGAGTCAGGGATGTAGGCCTCCTTGCTCGCACACGCTTTTTCAGTTCTGCCCACAAATGTTCTATAGGATTGAGGTCAGGGCTTTGTGATGGCCACTCCAATACCTTGACTTTGTTGTCCTTAAGCCATTTTGCCACAACTTTGGAAGTATGCTTGGGGTCATTGTCCATTTGGAAGACCCATTTGCGACCAAGCTTTAACTTCCTGACTGATGTCTTGAGATGTTGCTTCAATATATCCACATAATTTTCCTTCCTCATGATGCCATCTATTTTGTGAAGTGCACCAGTCACTCCTGCGGCAAAGCACCCCCACAGCATGATGCTGCCACCCCCGTGCTTCACGGTTGGGATGGTGTTCTTCGGCTTGCAAGCAACCCCCTTTTTCCTCCAAACATAACGATGTCATTATGGCCAAACAGTTCTATTTTTGTTTCATCAGACCAGAGGACATTTCTCCAAAAAGCACAATCTTTGTCCCCATGTGCAGTTGCAAACCGTAGTCTGGCTTTTTTATGGCGGTTTTGGAGCAGTGGCTTCTTCCTTGCTGAGCGGCCTTTCAGGTTATGTCGATATAGGACTCGTTTTACTGTGGATATAGATACTTTTGTACCTGTTTCCTCCAGCATCTTCACATGGTCCTTTGCTGTTGTTCTGGGATTGATTTGCACTTTTCGCACCAAAGTACGTTCATCTCTAGGAGACAGAACGCGTCTCCTTCCTGAGTGGTATGACGGCTGCGTGGTCCCATGGTGTATATACTTGCGTACTATTGTTTGTACAGATTAACGTGGTACCTTCAGGCGTTTGGAAATTGCTCCCAAGGATGAACCAGACTTGTGGAGGTCTACAATTTTTTGGCTGATTTATTTTGATTTTCCCATGATGTCAAGCAAAGAGGCACTGAGTTTGAAGGTAGGCCTTGAAATACATCCACAGGTACACCTCCAATTGACTCAAATGATGTCAATTAGCCTATCAGAAGCTTCTAAAGCCATGACATCATTTTCTGGAATTTTCCAAGCTATTTTAAGGCACAGTCAACTTAGTGTATGTAAACTTCTGAGCCACTGGAATTGTGATACAGTGAATTATAAGTGAAATTGTCTGTAAACAATTGTTGGAAAAATCACTTGTGTCATGCACAAAGTAGATGTCCTAACCGACTTGCCAAAACTATAGTTTGTTAACAAGACATTTGTGGAGTGGTTGAAAAACAAGTTTTAATGACTCCAACCTAAGAGTATGTAAACTTCCGACTTCAACTGTATGTATTCACCCCCTTTGCTATGAAGCCCCTAAATAAGATCTGGTGCAACCAATTACCTTCAGAAGTCACATAATTAGTTAGATAAAGTCCACCTGTGTGCACATGATCTGTCACATGATCTCAGAGTATATATACACCTGTTCTGAAAGGCCCCAGAGTCTGCAACACCACTAAGCAAGGGGCACCATCAAGCAAGCGGCACCATGAAGACCAAGGAGCTCTCCAAACAGGTCAGGGACAAAGTTGTGGAGAAGTACAGATCAGGGTTAAAAAGAAATATACGACCCAAGGAGCACCATAAAATCCATTATTAAAAAATGGAAAGAATATGGCACCACAACAAACCTGCCAAGAGAGGGCCGCCCACCAAAACTCACGGACCAGGCAAGGAGGGCATTATTCAGAAGCAATAAAGAGACCAAAGATAACCCTGAAGGAGCTGCAAAGCTCCACAGTGGAGATTGGAGTATCTGTCCATAGGACCACTTTAAGCTGTATACTCCACAGAGCTGGGCTTTACGGAAGAGTGGCCAGAAAAAAGCCATTGCTTAAAGAAAAAATAAGCAAACACGTTTGGTGTTCGCCAAAAGCCATGTGGGAGACTCTCCAAACATATTGAAGTAGGTACTCTGGTCAGATGAGACTAAAATTGAGCTTTTTGGCCATCAAGGAAAACGCTATGTCTGGTGCAAACCCAACACCTCTCATCACCCTGAGAACACCATCCCCACAGTGAAGCATGGTGGTGGTGATGGGAATTTTTTAGTGGACTATGAGATAAAACAGAGTTAATCACGAACATATAGTCAGAATTCTCTGTTGCTAGGCAAGAACTTAATTGGTTCATTTCACTGGGTGTGTGTGTGAAGTGGGGATCTGACCTCGGGTCGAATTTCTCGCTCTTACCTAGTCCATGGCTGTCCTACCTTATCAGAGACTGAAACCAGACTGTTGCCTTTTGCCTCTCTCCTCAAACAAAGTCTTGGGAGCGGAGCCAGAGTTGAACAGAGTTCAGACTAGTCATGAGTAATCACAGCAGGACGGGAGGGAAGAGAGTAGTGGGCTTGGGTACGTTTGAGAGATTGAGTGTAGACCTGTCATGTCCAACAATCAATCTTCAGGTCAAGCCAGGGTGAGCCGGGGTTGAACAGAGTTTAAAACTGAACATTATTGTTTTTGCATGACAAGGGCGTGATTTATTGTAATAATATTGTTTCAAAAATGAATGAAAGTCAAATTTAGCTCTATCATAGACTAAGGAAGTGGGCGGAGCGGTAGAGAGAGGGAAACTGAAGATAATGGTGGGGGAACCCAAGAGGGAGGGGCTTTAAGATAAGATGTGTGTGAATATGACTATATAGACGGAGAGCTGGGAGGTAGAGGGGAGGTGGTCTGCAGATCATCTCGGCTAACGTTACTCTGTGTAATAAAGTCTATCTTAATTCTACAAAAACTCTGGAAGAACTTTGATTTGTAATAAGGATAGTGATAATTTTCCACAACAGTGGCAGCATCATGCTGTGGGGATGTTTTTCATCAGCAGGTACTGGGAAACTGGTCAGAATTGAAGGAATGATGGATGGCGCTAAATACAGGGAAATTCTTAAGGGAAACCTGTTTCAGTCTTCCAGAGATTTGAGACTGGGACGGAGGTTCACCTTCCAGCAGGACAATGACCCTAAGCATACTGCTAAAGCAATACTTGAGTGGTTTAAGGGGAAACATTTAAATGTCTTGGAATGGCCTAGTCAAAGCCCAGACCTCACTCCAATTGAGAATCTGTGGTATGACTTAAAGATTGCTGTACACCAGCGCAACCCATCCAACTTGAAGGAGCTGGAGCAGTTTGCCTTGAAGATTGGGCAAAAATCCCAGTGGCTAGATGTGCCAAGCTTATAGAGACATACCCCAAGAGACTTGCAGCTGTAATTGCTGCAAAAGGTGGCTCTACAAAGTATTGGCTTTGGGGGGGGTGAATAGTTATGCACGCTCAGGTTTTCTGTTCTTTGGGGGGGTGAATAGTTATGCACGCTCAGGGTTTCTGTTCTTTGGGGGGGTGAATAGTTATGCGCACTCAAGTTCTGTTTTCTTGTCTTATTTCTTGTTTGTTCCACCCCAAAAATTATTTTGCATCTTCAAAGTGGTAGACATGTTGTGGAAATCAAATGATACAAACCCTAAAAATATATATATTTTAATTCCAGGTTGAAAGGCAACAAAATAGGAAAAATGCCAAGGGGGGTGAATACTTTCGCAAGCCACTGTATTGTGTGAGTGACAGTGTGTGAGTGACAGTGTGTGAGTGACAGTGTGTGAGTGACAGTGTGTGAGTGACAGTGTGTGAGTGACAGTGTGTGAGTGTACCTGTTGTCTGTCCAGGTTGTTGGTCCGTACAGCAGTCAGGAGACTCTTGGTGAAGGTCTCCAACTCATTATATCTCTGATTCTGGTTCTCTAGTTGGTTCTCCAGATACTGCACCTCCTCCAACTGAAACACACACAGCATAATGGCCAATAGACATCAGGGGGTGGGGGAGGAGGTGGGGGGGGTGGGGGGTGTTCCTCACCTTAAACTCCAGGAGGTTCTGCATGTTTTCCATATCAGATCCGACCATCTCAACACCATCCTCCTCATCATCAATCACCTCTATCTTCTGTTAGGAAACAGAACCATATACAGTCAGTGGCTAAATCTGATAGGAAACAGAACTCTATACAGTCAGTGGCTAAATCTGATAGGAAACAGAACCCTATACAGTCAGTGGCTAAATCTGATAGGAAACAGAACCCTATACAGTCAGTGGCTAAATCTGATAGGAAACAGAACCCTATACAGTCAGTGGCTAAATCTGATAGGAAACAGAACCCTATACAGTCAGTGGCTAAATCTGATAGTTAACAGAACCCTATACAGTCAGTGGCTAAATCTGATAGGAAACAGAACCCTATACAGTCAGTGGCTAAAGTAACAGTGTATTGTACTAGTGTATCTATAGTGTATCTATAGTGTATCTATAGTGTATCTGTAGTGTATCTACAGTGTATCTATAGTGTATCTATAGTGTAGTAACTGAGGGCATACTGCAGTACCACGTTGTGAGCCATGGGGGCGCTGCTGCTCTCCTCCTCTACTCCGTTCTCTTCTTCGCTCTGGTATGGCTCACTGGTCCCATCTAAAAACAACAACAACACTGTCACACTGCTACTGGGGGCGTGCGTGTGTGTGTGTGTGTGTGTGTGTGTGTGTGTGTGTGTGTGTGTGTGTGTGTGTGTGTGTGTGTGTGTGTGTGTGTGTGTCTCACCCTCGGACAGACAAAAGGACGCTCCATCGTTTAGATTGTCTCCCAGCTCTGCCGTTCTAAGCCCCTCCCCATCGGAACTCAGTGCAGAGGGAGACTCCTCCCCTTCCTGTGATGTCAGGAACAAGGCCTGCCCACTTTTAGGGGGCGGGATCTTTATGCCCATCAGACGGCATTTCCTCCTCCGGTTCCCGATCCACGTCTGTCAATCAAACACACAGCACAACATATACAGTGAGGGAAAAAGGTATTTGATCCCCTGCTGATTTTGTACGTTTGCCCACTGACAAAGAAATGATCAGTCTATAATTTTAATGGTAGGTTTATTTGAACAGTGAGAGACAGAATAACAACAAAAAAATCCAGAAAAACTAATGTAAAATTTTTTATAAATTGATTTGCATTTTAATGAGGGAAATAAGTATTTGACCCCCTCTCAATCAGAAAGATTTCTGGCTCTCAGGTGTCTTTTATACAGGTAACAAGCTGAGATTAGGAGCACACTCTTAAAGGGAGTGCTCCTAATCTCAGTTTGTTACCTGTATAAAAGACACCTGTCCACAGAAGCAATCAATCAATCAGATTCCAAACTCTCCACCATGGCCAAGACCAAAGAGCTCTCCAGGGATGTCAGGGACAAGATTGTAGACCTACACAAGGCTGGAATGGGCTACAAGACCATCGCCAAGCAGCTTGGTGAGAAGGTGACAACAGTTGGTGCGATTATTCGCAAATGGAAGAAACACAAAATAACTGTCAATCTCCCTCGGCCTGGGGCTCCATGCAAGATCTCACCTCGTGGAGTTGCAATGATCATGAGAATGGTGAGGGATCAGCCCAGAACTACACAGGAGGAACTTGTCAATGATCTCAAGGCAGCTGGGACCATAGTCACCAAGAAAACAATTGGTAACACACTACGCCGTGAAGGACTGAAATCCTGCAGCGCCCGCAAGGTCCCCCTGCTCAAGAAAGCACATATAAAGGGCCGTCTGATGTTTGCCAATGAACATCTGAATGATTCAGAGGAGAACTGGGTGAAAGTGTTGTGGTCAGATGAGACCAAAATCGAGCTCTTTGGCATCAATTCAACTCGCTGTGTTTGGAGGAGGAGGAATGCTGCCTATGACCCCAAGAACACCATCCCCACCGTCAAACATGGAGGTGGAAACATTATGCTTTTGGGGTTGTTTTTCTGCTAAGGGGACAGGACAACTTCGCCGCATCAAAGGGACGATGGACGGGGCCATGTACCGTCAAATCTTGGGTGAGAACCTCCTTCCCTCAGCCATGGCATTGAAAATGGGTCGTGATGGGTATTCCAGCATGACAATGACCCAAAACACACGGCCAAGGCAACAAAGGAGTGGCTCAAGAAGAAGCACATTAAGGTCCTGGAGTGGCCTAGCCAGTCTCCAGACCTTAATCCCATAGAAAATCTGTGGAGGGAGCTGAAGGTTCGAGTTGCCAAACGTCAGCCTCGAAACCTTTATGACTTGGAGAAGATCTGCAAAGAGGAGTGGGACAAAATCCCTCCTGAGATGTGTGCAAACCTGGTGGCCAACTACAAGAAACGTCTGACCTCTGTGATTGCCAACAAGGGTTTTGCCACCAAGTACTAAGTCATGTTTTGCAGAGGGGTCAAATACTTGTTTCCCTCATTAAAATGCAAATCAATTTATAACATTTTTGACATGCGTTTTTCTTGATTTTTTTTATTGTTATTCTGTCTCTCACTGTTCAAATAAACCTACCATTAAAATTATAGACTGATCATGTCTTTGTCAGTGGGCAAATGTACAAAATCAGCAGGGGATCAAATACTTTTTTCCCTCACTGTAATATACTGTTAAGATCCACGTCTTTCCATCAAACCCCAGTTAGCCTTGAGGGTTTTTTTTGTCCGTGGCCTGCACCATCTACCAACCAGCTCTAGCCTGGACTATTATCGGCCAGTCTGCACAGCGCATTATCGACCCAGAACATATCGGATTTTCTGCCGGAATCACTAAATCACTGGACCTTTAACACCGGATCATCGCAACTAGCTAGCTGCAACCAAATGGATGTTGTGGTTGGCTAATTAGCCTTGAGCTAGCCTCGAGTCAGGCCCATCTACCGGCTATCTACCTCTCTGTCAACCGGACGGGACCTCCTAGTGTCGACACGGAGCCCCGCCGATCCATCACGACTGGTTTGCCGACGTAATCGTCTGATGTGGTTTCAACAGGCTTCCCGTTGCGACGACCACGAAGATCCATCTGCTAGCCCCGGCCCGCTAGCACACCTGTGGCGTAGCAGCCACTGAACTGCTCCTGGACTCACTTATTGCTGTTCACTGGACCTTATGATCACTCAGCTACACAGCTGATGCCTGCTGGACTGTATCTATATTTTTCATAGCTGTCTATTTACCACCACAAACCAATGCTGGCATTAAGATTGCACTGAATGAGCTGTATAAGGCCATAACTAAACAGGAAAAAACTCATCCAGAGGCAGCGCTCCTAGTGGCCGGGGACTTTAATGCAGGGAAACTTAATCCTTCTACCTAATTTCTACCAGCGGAAATAAAACTCTAGACCACCTTTACTCCACACACAGAGACGCATACAAAGCTCTCCCACGCCCTCCATTTGACAAATCTGACCATAACTCTATCCTCCTGATTCCTGCTTATAAGCAAAAACTAAAGCAGGAAGCACCAGTGACTAGGTTAATAAAAAAAGTGGTCAGATGACGCAGATGCTAAGCTACAGGACTGTTTTGCTGGCACAGACTGGAACATGTTCTGAGATTCTTCAGATAGTATTGAGGAGTACACCACATCAGTCACTGGCTTCATCAATAAGTGCATCGATGATGTCGTCCCCACAGTGACCGTACGTACATACCCCAACCAGAAGCCATGGATTACAGGCAACATCCGCACTGAGCTAAAGGGTAGAGCTGCCGCTTTCAAGGAGCGGGACTCTAACCCGGACGCTTATAAGATATCCCGCTATGCCCTCCGACGAACCATCAAACAGGCAAAGAGTCAATACAGTCTAAGATTGAATCGTACTACACCGGCTCTGACGCTCGTCGGATGTGGCAGGGCTTGCAAACTATTACAGACTACAAAGGGAAGCACAGCCGCGAGCTGCCCAGTGACACAAGACTTCCAGACGAGCTAAACCATTTCTATGCTCGCTTCGAGGCAAGCAACACTGAAGCATGCATGAGGGCACCAGCTGTTCCGGATGACTATGTGATCACACTCTCCGTAGCCGATGTGAGTAAGACTTTTAAGCAGGTCAACATTCACAAGGCCTCAGGGCCAGACGGATTACCAGGACGTGTAATCCGAGCATGTGCTGACCAACTGGCAAGTGTCTTCACTGACATTTTCAACATGTCCCTGACTGAGTCTGTAATACCAACATGTTTCAAGCAGACCACCATAGTCCCCGTGCCCAAGGACACTAAGATAACCTGCCTAAATGACTACCGACCCATAGCACTGACGTCTGTAGCCATGAAGTGCTTTGAAAGGCTGGTCATGGCTCACATCAACACCATTATCCCAGAAACCCTAGACCCACTCCAATTTGCATACCGCCCCAACAGATCCACAGATGATGCAATCTCTATTGCACTCCACACTGCCTTTTCCCACCTGGACAAGAGGAACACCTACGTGAGAATGCTATTCATTGACTACAGCTCAGCATTCAACACCATAGTGCCCTCAAAGCTCATCACTAAGCTAAGGATCCTGGAACTAAACACCTCCCTCTGCAACTGGATCCTGGACTTCCTGACGGGCCGCCCCCAGGTGGTAAGGGTAGGTAACAACACACCTGCCACACTGATCCTCAACACGGGGACCCCTCAGGGGTGCGTGCTCAGTCCCCTCCTGTACTCCCTGTTCACGCATGACTGCATGGCCAAGCACGACTCCAACACCATCATTAAGTTTGCCGATGACACAACAGTGGTAGGCCTGATCACCGACAACGATGAGACAGCCTATAGGGAGGAGGCCAGAGACCTGGCCGTGTGGTGCCAGGATAACAACCTCTCCCTCAACGTGACCAAGACAAAGGAGATGATTGTGGACTACAGGAAAAAAAGAGGACTGAGCACGCCCCCATTCTCATCGACGGGGCTGTAGTGGAACAGGTTGAGAGCTTCAAGTTCCTTGGTGTCCACATCACCAACAAACTATCATGGTCCAAACACACCAAGACAGTTGTGAAGAGGGCACGACAAAGCCTATTCCCCCTCAGGAGACTGAAAAGATTTGGCATGGGTCCTCACACCCTCAAAACATTCTACAGCTGCACCATCGAGAGCATCCTGACTGGTTGCATCACCGCCTGGTATGGCAACTGCTTGGCCTCCGACCGCAAGGCACTACAGAGGGTAGTGCGAACGGCCCAGTACATCACTGGGGCCAAGCTTCCTGCCATCCAGGACCTCTATACCAGGCGGTGTCAGAGGAAGGCCCTCAAAATTGTCAAAGACTCCAGCCACCCTAGTCATAGACTGTTCTCTCTGCTACCGCACGGCAAGCGGTACCGGAGTGTCAAGTCTAGGTCCAAAAGACTTCTCAACAGCTTCTACCCCCAAGCCATAAGACTCCTGAACAGCTAATCATGGCTACCCGGACTATTTGCACTGCCCCCCACCCCCACCCCATCTTTTTACGCTGCTGCTACTGTTAATTATTTATGCATAGTCACTTTAACTCTACATATTACTTCAACTACCTCAACTAGCCGGTGCCCCCGCACATTGACTCTGCACCGGTACCCCCCAGTATATATAACCTCCCTACTGTTATTTCATTTTACTTAAGCTCTTGTTTCTCAACACTTTTTTGTTGTTGTTTTATTTTACTTTTTTATTAAAAATAAATGCACTGTTGGTTAAGGGCTGTAAGTAAGCATTTTACTCGAATGTCTGCACCTGTTGTATTCGGCACATGTGGCCAATAAAATTTGATTTGATTTGAATTATCAAGGAACCTACCAGGTAAAACCCTAAATCCGTTAACATGGGCACCCTTATAGATATCATCCTGACTAACTTACCCTCTAAATACACCTCTGCTGTCTTCAACCAGTGTCTTCTCTGCTGTCTTCTCAGTGTCACGCCCTGACTCATGGGACTCTTGTATCTTGAGTCAGGGTGTGGATATTCTATGTTAGTATTTCTATGTTGCATTCTAGGTGTTGTAGTTCTGTGTTTGGCCGGGTGTGATTCCCAATCAGAGACAGCTGTCATTCGTTGTCTCTGTTTGGGGATCATACTTAGGCAGCCTATTGGCACTGTTTAGTTGTGGGATCTTGTTCCGTGTTTAGCTGTAGGACTTCACGTTTTGTTGGTTTGTTGTTTTGTTGGTGTGTTTATCGGTGAAATAAACATGTACGCATTTCACGCTGCGCCTTGGTTTGACCCGTCTTTAAACGAACGTGACAGAAGATCCCACCAAACACGGACCAAGCAGCGTGCCCAGGAGCAGCAGACACCCTGGACACAGGTAGTGGAGCAGAGATCATGGACTTCTCAAGCCTGAGAAGCAGCCCCAAGAAAAAAAATTTGGGGGGCACACGGGGTGGTTGGCGGAGCCTGGGTTCAGAGCAGAGCCAACTCCCCGTACTCACGCTATGAAGCGTGTAACCGTGCAGGCTCCGGGTTTTGCGGTGCGTCCTGTGCCGTGCAAAAGTGGGCATCCAGCCAGGACGGGTTGTGCCAGCTCTCCGCTCCAGACCTCCAGTCCGCCTCCACAGTCCGGTACGGCCCGTGCCTACTCCCCGCACCAAGCCAGTGGTGCGCGTCGCCAGTCCGGCCCGGCCCGTACCTGCTCCCCGCACCAAGCCAGTGGTGCGTGTCGCCAGCCCGGTACACCCCGTGCCTGCTCCCCACACCAAGCCAGTGGTGTGTGTCCCCAGTCCGGTCCGGCCCGTGCCTGCTCCCCGCACCAAGCCAGTGGTGTGTGTCCCCAGTCCGGCCCGGCCCGTGCCTGCTCCCCGCACCAAGCCAGTGTTGCGTGTTTCCAGTCCGGCCCGGCCCGTTCCTGCTCCCCGCACCAAGCCAGTGGTGCGTGTCGCCAGTCCGGCCCGGCCCGTGCCTGCTCCTCGCACCAGACCAGTGGTGCGTGTGTCCAGTCCGGCATGGACTGCTCCAATCCGGAGCCAGAGCAGTCCGCTCCACTGGTGCCTGATCCAGCTCCGGTCAGCGGCTCCACTCCGGAGCCAGAGCAGCGCTCCACCGGGGTTCAGTCCAGCTCCGGTCAGCTGCTCCACTCCGGAGCTAGAGCAGTCCGCTCCACCGGGGTCTAGTCCAGCTCCGGTCAGCGGATCCACTCCGGAACCAGAGCAGTCCGCTCCACCGGGGTTCAGTCCAGCTCCTGTCAGCAGCTCCACTCCGGAGCCAGAGCAGTCCGCTCCACCGGTGCCTAGTCCAGCTCCAGTCAGCAGCTCCAGTCCAGACCCAGACATCAGCCCCTCTCCAGGTTCGGGGTCTCCCACACCAGGGCCCAGACAGGGCTTGGTATATCGTGAGGGGAAGCAGCGCGCTGAGGTCCAGACCAGACCAGGGGCGCAACAGGGAGGCGGAGAGTATGTGGTCGTCATGCCCGGAGCCGGATCCGCCTCTGAGGCGGAATGCCCACCCGCCCCCTACCCTGTTATGTCAGGTTTGTGCGGTCGGAGTCCGCACCTTTGGGGGGGGGGGGGGGGTACTGTCACGCCCTGACTCATGGGACTCTTGTATGTTGAGTCAGGGTGTGGATATTCTATGTTAGTATTTCTATGTTGCATTCTAGGTGTTGTAGTTCTGTGTTTGGCCGGGTGTGATTCCCAATTAGAGACAGCTGTCACTCGTTGTCTCTGATTGGGGATCATACTTAGGCAGCCTATTGGCACTCATTAGTTGTGGGATCTTGTTCCGTGAGTAGGCTTGTTTTGTGTTCAGCCTGAGGACGTCACGTTTCGTTGGTTCGTTTATCGGTGAAATAAACATGTACACATATCACGCTGCGCCTTGGTCCGACCCGTCCTCAAACGAACGCCTTGGTCCGACCCGTCCTCAAACGAACGCCTTGGTCCGACCCGCCCTCAAACGAACGCCTTGGTCCGACCCGTCCTTCAACGAACGCCTTGGTCCAACCCGTCCTTCAACGAACGCCTTGGTCCGACCCGTCCTTCAATCACTGCCTCATTGCCTGCGTCTGTAATGGGTCCGCGGTCAAACGACCACCCCTCATCACTGTCAAACGCTCCCTAAAACACTTCAGCGAGCAGGCCTTTCTAATTGACCTGGCCCGGGTATCCTGGATGGATATTGACCTCATTCCGTCAGTAGAGGATGCCTGGTTGTTCTTTAAAAGTGCTTTCCTCTCCATCTTAAATGAGCATGCCCCATTCAAAGAATTCAGAACTAAGAACAGATATAGCCCCTGGTTCTCCTCAGACTTGACTGCCCTTGACCAGAACAAAAACATCCTGTGGCGTACTGCATTAGCATCGAACAGTCCCCGCGATATGCAACTTTTCAGGGAAGTCAGGAGCCAATATACACAATCAGTTTGGAAAGCAAAGGCTAGCTTTTTCAAACAGATATTTGCATCCTGTAGCACTAACTCCAAAAAGTTTTGGGACACTGTAAAGTCCATGGAGAATAAGAGCACCTCCTCCCAACTGCCCACTGCACTGAGGCTAGGAAACACTGTCACTACCGATAAATCTACGATAATCGAACATTTCAACAAGCATTTTGCTACGGCTGGCCATGCTTTCCACCTGGCTACCCCTACCCCGGCCACCAGCTCTGCACCCTCCGCTGAAACTTGCCCATGCCCCCCCCCGCTTCTCCTTCACACAGATTCAGACAGCTGATGTTCTGAAAGAGCTGCAAAATCTGGACCCCTACAAATCATCTGGGCTAGACAATCTGGACCCTTTCTTTCTAAAATTAGCAGCCGAAATTGTCACAACCCCTATTACCAGCCAGTTCAACCTCTTTCGTATCGTCTGAGATCCCCAGAGATTGGAAAGCTCCCACGGTCATCCCCCTCTTCAAAGGGGGTGACACTCTAGATCCAAACTGCTACAGACCTATATCCATCCTGCCCTGCCTTTCGAAAGTATTTGAAAGCCAAGTTAAGAAAACAGATCACCGACCATTTCGAATCCCACCGTACCTTGTGGTCCTCTGTAGCTCAGCTGGTAGAGCACAGCGCTTGTAACGCCAAGGTAGTGGGTTCGATCCTCGGGACCACCCATACATAAAAAATAAAAATATGCACGCATGACTGTAAGTCGCTTTGGATAAAAGCGTCTGCTAAATGGCATATTATTATTATTATTACCTTCTCCGCCATGCAATCTGGTTTCTGAGCTGGTCATGGGTGCACCTCAGCCACGCTCGAGGTCCTAAACGATATTATAACCGCGATCGATAAAAGACAGTACTGTGCGCAGCCGTCTTCATCGACCTGGCCAAGGCTTCCGACTCCGTCAATCACCGCATCCTTATTGCCAGACTAAATAGCCTTGGTTTCTCAAATGACTGCCTCGCCTGGTTCACCAACTACTTCTCAGATAGTTCAATGTGTCAAATCGGAGGGCCTGTTGTCTGGACCTCTGGCAGTCTCTATGGGGGTGCCACAGGGTTCAATTCTCGGGCCGACTCTATTCTCTGTGTATGCTTCAATGCCATACAACACTCCTTCAGTAGCCTCCAACTGCTCTTAAACACTAGTAAAACTAAATGCATGCTCTTCAATCGAACGCTGCTTGCACCCGCCCGCCCGACTAGAATCACTACTCTCGGCGGGTCTGACTTAGAATATGTGGACAACTACAAATACCTAGGTTAGACCGTAAACTCTCCTTCCAGACTCACATTAAGCATCTCCAATCCAAAGTTAAATCTAGAATTGGCTTCCTATTTCGCAACAAAGCCTCCTTCACTCATGCTGCCAAACATGCCCTCGTAAAACTGACTATCCTACCGATCCTTGACTTCGGCGATGTCATTTACAAAATAGCCTCCAACACTCTACTCAGCAAATTGGATGTAGTCTATCACAGTGCCATCCGTTTTGTCACCAAAGCCCCATACACTACCCACCACTGTGACCTGTACGCTCTTGTTGGCTGGTCCTCACTACATATTCGTCGTAAAACCCACTGGCTCCAGGTCATCTATAAATCACTGCTAGGCAAATCCCTGCCTTATCTTAGCTCATTGGTCACCATAGCAGCACCCACCCTAGTATGCGTTCCAGCAGGTATATCTCACTGGTCATCCCCAAAGCCAACACCTCCTTTGGCCGCCATTCCTTCCAGTTCTCTGCTGCCAATGACTGGAACGAACTGCAAAAATCTCTGAAGCTGGAGACTCTTATCTCCCTCACTAACTTTAAGCATCAGTTGTCAGAGCACCTTACCGATCACTGCACCTGTACACAGCCCATCTGAAATTAGCCCACCCAACTACCTCATCCCCATATTGTTTTTTATTTTGCTCATTTGCACCCCAGTATCTCTATTTGCACATCATCTTCTGCACATCTATCATTCCAGTGTTAATACTACATTGTAATTATTTTGCACTATGGCCTATTTATTGCCTTACCTCAAAGACTTGCTACATTCGAACACACTGTATATATATTTTCTATTGTGTTATTGACTGTACGTTTTGTTTACCCCATATGTAACTCTGTGTTGTTGTTTTTATCGCACTGCTTTGCTTTATCTTGAGAACTTGTTACCAACTGGCTGGTTAGTGTTCCCAACTGGCTGGTTAGTGTTACCAACTGGCTGGTTAGTGTTCCCAACTGGCTGGTTAGTGTTCCCAACTGGCTGGTTAGTGTTCCCAACTGGCTGGTTAGTGTTCCCAACTGGCTGGTTAGTGTTCCCAACTGGCTGGTTAGTGTTACCAACTGGCTGGTTAGTGTTACCAACTGGCTGGTTAGTGTTCCCAACTGGCTGGTTAGTGTTCCCAACTGGCTGGTTAGTGTTCCCAACTGGCTGGTTAGTGTTACCAACTGGCTGGTTAGTGTTACCAACTGGCTGGTTAGTGTTACCAACTGGCTGGTTAGTGTTCCCAACTGGCTGGTTAGTGTTACCAACTGGCTGGTTAGTGTTACCAACTGGCTGGTTAGTGTTCTCAACTGGCTGGTTAGTGTTCCCAACTGGCTGGTTAGTGTTACCAACTGGCTGGTTAGTGTTCCCAACTGGCTGGTTAGTGTTACCAACTGGCTGGTTAGTGTTCCCAACTGGCTGGTTAGTGTTCCCAACTGGCTGGTTAGTGTTACCAACTGGCTGGTTAGTGTTCTCAACTGGCTGGTTAGTGTTCCCAACTGGCTGGTTAGTGTTACCAACTGGCTGGTTAGTGTTCTCAACTGGCTGGTTAGTGTTACCAACTGGCTGGTTAGTGTTACCAACTGGCTGGTTAGTGTTACCAACTGGCTGGTTAGTGTTACCAACTGGCTGGTTAGTGTTCTCAACTGGCTGGTTAGTGTTCCCAACTGGCTGGTTAGTGTTCCCAACTGGCTGGTTAGTGTTACCAACTGGCTGGTTAGTGTTCCCAACTGGCTGGTTAGTGTTACCAACTGGCTGGTTAGTGTTACCAACTGGCTGGTTAGTGTTCCCAACTGGCTGGTTAGTGTTCTCAACTGGCTGGTTAGTGTTCCCAACTGGCTGGTTAGTGTTACCAACTGGCTGGTTAGTGTTCCCAATTGGCTGGTTAGTGTTACCAATTGGCTGGTTAGTGTTACCAACTGGCTGGTTAGTGTTACCAACTGGCTGGTTAGTGTTCCCAACTGACTGGTTAGTGTTACCAACTTACCTGGTTAAATAAAGGTTAAATAAAAAACACAGCACAACATATAATATACTGTTAAGATCCATGTCTGTCAATCACACAACTACTGTTAATACTGAGAGGGAGTGTGTGATTGGCTGATACAGCTGAGAGTAAGCCTCTGATTGGTTGCTACCTTGACTATCTCAGTGTCTACGTTGAGCTGATTGGCTGCTGCGTTGATCTTCTCTCTGCAGACAGAACCCAGACTGGTCATCCCTCGGTCCCAGTACCGCTTCAACTGGACCAGGTCCACATCACTGAACTGGGTTCTGTCCTGTAGCTACCCACACACAGACACACACACACACACACACACACACACACACACATTATAGACACATTAAAGATCATGGAACAGTATAGATGGTCTGATGGTGACAGTGCTCTAATCTCCTACATGTTAGTCATTTAGCAGACGCTCTTATCCAGAGCGACTTACAGTAGTGAGTGCATACATCTTCGTACTGTTACAGAGAATGATACACGATGAAGACTTACAGTTCTCTTCCTGGAGTTATTGATGAGCCACGGAGCAGAGGGAACCTAGAGAGGGGAGGAGGTGGTGAGAGGAGAAGAGTGAGGAGGGGAGAGGTGAGGTGAGGTGAGGAGGGAGGAGAAGAGGAGAGGAGAGTTACTGATGAGCAACGGAGCAGAGGGACTGACTGGAACCTAGAGAGGAGAGGAGGTGGTGAGAGGAGAGAGGAGACAGGAGGGGAGAGGTGGGGAGAGAGGAGGGGAGAGGTGATGAGAGAGGAGGGGAGAGGTGATGAGAGAGGAGGGGAGAGGTGAGGAGAGAGGAGGGGAGAGGTGAGGAGAGAGGAGGGGAGAGGGGAGGAGAGAGGAGGTGGTGAGAGGAGAGAGGAGACAGGAGGGGAGAGGTGAGGGGAGAGGTGAGGAGAGAGGAGGGGAGAGGTGATGAGAGAGGAGGGGAGAGGTGATATAATAATATAATAATATGCCA
>LR778254.1:651793-681793 GCA_902810595.1 Coregonus sp. 'balchen' | reverse complement strand
CCACCACCCAGGTCTGGAGAGAGACAGACACATAGTTAACACTACTACTACCACCACCACCCAGGTCTGGAGAGAGACAGACACATAGTTAACACTACTACCACCACCACCACCACCCAGGTCTGGAGAGAGACAGACACATAGTTAACACTACTACTACCACCACCCAGGTCTGGAGAGAGACAGACACATAGTTAACACTACTACTACCACCACCACCCAGGTCTGGAGAGAGACAGACACATAGTTAACACTACTACTACTACTACCATCACCCAGGTCTGGAGAGAGACAGACACATAGTTAACACTACTACTACTACCATCACCCAGGTCTGGAGAGAGACAGACACATAGTTAACACTACTACTACCACCATCACCCAGGTCTGGAGAGAGACAGACACATAGTTAACACTACTACTACTACCACCATCACCCAGGTCTGGAGAGAGACAGACACATAGTTAACACTACTACTACCACCATCACCCAGGTCTGGAGAGAGACAGACACATAGTTAACACTACTACTACTACCATCACCCAGGTCTGGAGAGAGACAGACACATAGTTAACACTACTACTACTACCACCACCCAGGTCTGGAGAGAGACAGACACATAGTTAACACTACTACTACCACCATCACCCAGGTCTGGAGAGAGACAGACACATAGTTAACACTACTACTACTACCACCATCACCCAGGTCTGGAGAGAGACAGACACATAGTTAACACTACTACTACTACCACCACCCAGGTCTGGAGAGAGACAGACACATAGTTAACACTACTACTACCACCACCACCCAGGTCTGGAGAGAGACAGACACATAGTTAACACTACTACCACCACCACCCAGGTCTGGAGAGAGACAGACACATAGTTAACACTACTACCACCACCACCCAGGTATGGAGAGAGGACAGAACATAGTTAACATACTACCACCACCACCCAGGTCTGGAGAGAGACAGGACACATAGTTAACACTACTACTACCACCACCACCACCCAGGTCTGGAGAGAGACAGACACATAGTTAACACTACTACTACTACTACCACCATCACCCAGGTCTGGAGAGAGACAGACACATAGTTAACACTACTACTACCACCACCCAGGTCTGGAGAGAGACAGACACATAGTTAACACTACTACTACTACCATCACCCAGGTCTGGAGAGAGACAGACACATAGTTAACACTACTACTACTACCACCACCCAGGTCTGGAGAGAGACAGACACATAGTTAACACTACTACTACCACCATCACCCAGGTCTGGAGAGAGACAGACACATAGTTAACACTACTACTACTACCACCATCACCCAGGTCTGGAGAGAGACAGACACATAGTTAACACTACTACTACTACCACCACCACCCAGGTCTGGAGAGAGACAGACACATAGTTAACACTACTACCACCACCACCCAGGTCTGGAGAGAGACAGACACATAGTTAACACTACTACCACCACCACCCAGGTCTGGAGAGAGACAGACACATAGTTAACACTACTACCACCACCACCCAGGTCTGGAGAGAGACAGACACATAGTTAACACTACTACTACCACCACCACCACCCAGGTCTGGAGAGAGACAGACACATAGTTAACACTACTACTACTACCACCATCACCCAGGTCTGGAGAGAGACAGACACATAGTTAACACTACTACTACCACCACCACCACCCAGGTCTGGAGAGAGACAGACACATAGTTAACACTACTACTACCACCACCCAGGTCTGGAGAGAGACAGACACATAGTTAACACTACTACTACCACCACCATCACCCAGGTCTGGAGAGAGACAGACACATAGTTAACACTACTACCACCATCACCCAGGTCTGGAGAGAGACAGACACATAGTTAACACTACTACTACTACCACCACCCAGGTCTGGAGAGAGACAGACACATAGTTAACACTACTACTACTACCACCACCACCCAGGTCTGGAGAGAGACAGACACATAGTTAACACTACTACTACTACTACCATCACCCAGGTCTGGAGAGAGACAGACACATAGTTAACACTACTACTACCACCACCACCCAGGTCTGGAGAGAGACAGACACATAGTTAACACTACTACCACCACCACCCAGGTCTGGAGAGAGACAGACACATAGTTAACACTACTACTACCACCACCATCACCCAGGTCTGGAGAGAGACAGACACATAGTTAACACTACTACTACTACCATCACCCAGGTCTGGAGAGAGACAGACACATAGTTAACACTACTACTACCACCACCATCACCCAGGTCTGGAGAGAGACAGACACATAGTTAACACTACTACTACCACCACCATCACCCAGGTCTGGAGAGAGACAGACACATAGTTAACACTACTACTACTACCACCATCACCCAGGTCTGGAGAGAGACAGACACATAGTTAACACTACTACTACCACCATCACCCAGGTCTGGAGAGAGACAGACACATAGTTAACACTACTACTACCACCATCACCCAGGTCTGGAGAGAGACAGACACATAGTTAACACTACTACTACCACCATCACCCAGGTCTGGAGAGAGACAGACACATAGTTAACACTACTACCACCACCACCCAGGTCTGGAGAGAGACAGACACATAGTTAACACTACTACTACTACCACCATCACCCAGGTCTGGAGAGAGACAGACACATAGTTAACACTACTACTACTACCATCACCCAGGTCTGGAGAGAGACAGGACACATAGTTAACACTACTACTACTACCACCATCACCCCAGGTCTGGAGAGAGACAGACACATAGTTAACACTACTACTACTACCATCACCCAGGTCTGGAGAGAGACAGACACATAGTTAACACTACTACTACCACCACCCAGGTCTGGAGAGAGACAGACACATAGTTAACACTACTACTACTACCATCACCCAGGTCTGGAGAGAGACAGACACATAGTTAACACTACTACTACTACCATCACCCAGGTCTGGAGAGAGACAGACACATAGTTAACACTACTACCACCATCACCCAGGTCTGGGAGAGAGACAGACACATAGTTAACACTACTACTACTACCATCACCCAGGTCTGGAGAAAGACAGACACATAGTTAACACTACTACTACTACCACACCCAGGTCTGGAGAGAGACAGACACATAGTTAACACTACTACTACTACCATCACCCAGGTCTGGAGAGAGACAGACACATAGTTAAACAACTACTACTACTACCATCACCCAGGTCTGGAGAGAGACAGACACATAGTTAACACTACTACTACTACCATCACCCAGGTCTGGAGAGAGACAGACACATAGTTAACACTACTACTACTACCATCACCCAGGTCTGGAGAGAGACAGACACATAGTTAACACTACTACTACCATCACCCAGGTCTGGAGAGAGACAGACACATAGTTAACACTACTACTACTACCACCACCCAGGTCTGGAGAGAGACAGACACATAGTTAACACTACTACCACCATCACCCAGGTCTGGAGAGAGACAGACACATAGTTAACACTACTACCACCATCACCCAGGTCTGGAGAGAGACAGACACATAGTTAACACTACTACTACTACCACCATCACCCAGGTCTGGAGAGAGACAGACACATAGTTAACACTACTACTACCACCACCACCACCCAGGTCTGGAGAGAGACAGACACATAGTTAACACTACTACTACTACCATCACCACCACCCAGGTCTGGAGAGAGACAGACACATAGTTAACACTACTACTACTACCACCATCACCCAGGTCTGGAGAGAGACAGACACATAGTTAACACTACTACTACTACCATCACCCAGGTCTGGAGAGAGACAGACACATAGTTAACACTACTACCACCATCACCCAGGTCTGGAGAGAGACAGACACATAGTTAACACTACTACTACTACCACCCAGGTCTGGAGAGAGACAGACACATAGTTAACACTACTACTACCACCACCCAGGTCTGGAGAGAGACAGACACATAGTTAACACTACTACTACCACCATCACCCAGGTCTGGAGAGAGACAGACACATAGTTAACACTACTACCACCATCACCCAGGTCTGGAGAGAGACAGACACATAGTTAACACTACTACCACCCATCACCCAGGTCTGGAGAGAGACAGACACATAGTTAACACTACTACTACCACCACCACCACCCAGGTCTGGAGAGAGACAGACACATAGTTAACACTACTACTACCACCACCACCACCCAGGTCTGGAGAGAGACAGACACATAGTTAACACTACTACTACCACCATCACCCAGGTCTGGAGAGAGACAGACACATAGTTAACACTACTACTACCACCACCACCCAGGTCTGGAGAGAGACAGACACATAGTTAACACTACTACTACTACCATCACCCAGGTCTGGAGAGAGACAGACACATAGTTAACACTACTACTACTACCACCATCACCCAGGTCTGGAGAGAGACAGACACATAGTTAACACTACTACTACTACCACCACCACCCAGGTCTGGAGAGAGACAGACACATAGTTAACACTACTACTACCACCACCATCACCCAGGTCTGGAGAGAGACAGACACATAGTTAACACTACTACCACCATCACCCAGGTCTGGAGAGAGACAGACACATAGTTAACACTACTACTACTACCATCACCCAGGTCTGGAGAGAGACAGACACATAGTTAACACTACTACTACCACCACCACCCAGGTCTGGAGAGAGACAGACACATAGTTAACACTACTACTACCACCATCACCCAGGTCTGGAGAGAGACAGACACATAGTTAACACTACTACTACCACCACCCAGGTCTGGAGAGAGACAGACACATAGTTAACACTACTACTACTACCATCACCCAGGTCTGGAGAGAGACAGACACATAGTTAACACTACTACCACCATCACCCAGGTCTGGAGAGAGACAGACACATAGTTAACACTACTACTACCACCACCACCCAGGTCTGGAGAGAGACAGACACATAGTTAACACTACTACTACTACCATCACCCAGGTCTGGAGAGAGACAGACACATAGTTAACACTACTACTACTACCATCACCCAGGTCTGGAGAGAGGACAGACACATAGTTAACACTACTACTACCACCATCACCCAGGTCTGGAGAGAGACAGACACATAGTTAACACTACTACCACCATCACCCAGGTCTGGAGAGAGACAGACACATAGTTAACACTACTACTACCATCACCCAGGTCTGGAGAGAGACAGACACATAGTTAACACTACTACTACTACCACCATCACCCAGGTCTGGAGAGAGACAGACACATAGTTAACACTACTACTACTACCACCACCACCCAGGTCTGGAGAGAGACAGACACATAGTTAACACTACTACTACTACCATCACCCAGGTCTGGAGAGAGACAGACACATAGTTAACACTACTACTACTACCATCACCCAGGTCTGGAGAGAGACAGACACATAGTTAACACTACTACTACCACCATCACCCAGGTCTGGAGAGAGACAGACACATAGTTAACACTACTACTACCACCACCCAGGTCTGGAGAGAGACAGACACATAGTTAACACTACTACTACTACCATCACCCAGGTCTGGAGAGAGACAGACACATAGTTAACACTACTACTACTACCATCACCCAGGTCTGGAGAGAGACAGACACATAGTTAACACTACTACTACCACCATCACCCAGGTCTGGAGAGAGACAGACACATAGTTAACACTACTACTACCACCACCATCACCCAGGTCTGGAGAGAGACAGACACATAGTTAACACTACTACCACCACCATCACCCAGGTCTGGAGAGAGACAGACACATAGTTAACACTACTACTACCACCATCACCCAGGTCTGGAGAGAGACAGACACATAGTTAACACTACTACCACCACCACCACCCAGGTCTGGAGAGAGACAGACACATAGTTAACACTACTACCACCACCACCACCACCCAGGTCTGGAGAGAGACAGACACATAGTTAACACTACTACTACCACCATCACCCAGGTCTGGAGAGAGACAGACACATAGTTAACACTACTACTACCACCACCCAGGTCTGGAGAGAGACAGACACATAGTTAACACTACTACTACTACCACCATCACCCAGGTCTGGAGAGAGACAGACACATAGTTAACACTACTACTACTACCATCACCCAGGTCTGGAGAGAGACAGACACATAGTTAACACTACTACTACTACCACCACCCAGGTCTGGAGAGAGACAGACACATAGTTAACACTACTACCACCACCATCACCCAGGTCTGGAGAGAGACAGACACATAGTTAACACTACTACTACTACCACCATCACCCAGGTCTGGAGAGAGACAGACACATAGTTAACACTACTACTACCACCATCACCCAGGTCTGGAGAGAGACAGACACATAGTTAACACTACTACTACTACCATCACCCAGGTCTGGAGAGAGACAGACACATAGTTAACACTACTACTACCACCATCACCCAGGTCTGGAGAGAGACAGACACATAGTTAACACTACTACTACCACCACCATCACCCAGGTCTGGAGAGAGACAGACACATAGTTAACACTACTACTACCACCACCACCCAGGTCTAATATACATTGGGGAGAACAAGTATTTGATACACTGCCGATTTTGCAGGTTTTCCTACTTACAAAGCATGTAGAGGTCTGTAATTTTTATCATAGGTACACTTCAACTGTGAGAACACGGAATCTAAAACAAAAATCCAGAAAATCACATTGTATGATTTTTAAGTAATTAATTTGCAATTTATTGCATGACATAAGTATTTGATCACCTACCAACCAGTAAGAATTCCGGCTCTCACAGACCTGTTAGTTTTTCTTTAAGAAGCCCTCCTGTTCTCCACTCATTACCTGTATTAACTGCACCTGTTTGAACTCGTTACCTGTATTAAAGACACCTATCCACACACTCAATCAAACAGACTCCAACCTCTCCACAATGGCCAAGACCAGAGAGCTGTGTAAGGACATCAGGGATAAAATTGTAGACCTGCACAAGGCTGGGATGGGCTACAGGACAATAGGCAAGCAGCTTGGTGAGAAGGCAACAACTGTTGGCGCAATTGAAGAAGTTCAAGATGACGGTCAATCACTCTCGGTCTGGGGCTCCATGCAAGATCTCACCTCGTGGGGCATCAATGATCATGAGGAAGGTGAGGGATCAGCCCAGAACTACACGGCAGGACCTGGTCAATGACCTGAAGAGAGCTGGGACCACAGTCTCAAAGAAAACCATTAGTAACACAATACGCCGTCATGGATTAAAATCCTGCAGCGCACGCAAGGTCCCCCTGCTCAAGCCAGCGCATGTCCAGGCCCGTCTGAAGTTTGCCAATGACCATCTGGATGATCCAGAGGAGGAATGGGAGAAGGTCATGTGGACTGATGAGACAAAAATAGAGCTTTTTGGTCTAAACTCCACTCGCCGTGTTTGGAGGAAGAAGAAGGATGAGTACAACCCCAAGAACACCATCCCAACCGTGAAGCATGGAGGTGGAAACATCATTCTTTGGGGATGCTTTTCTGCAAAGGGGACAGGACGACTGCCAGTGTTAACTGGATGGGGCCATGTATTGCGAGATCTTGGCCAACAACCTCCTTCCCTCAGTAAGAGCATTGAAGATGGGTCATGGCTGGGTCTTCCAGCATGACAACGACCCGAAACACACAGCCAGGGCAACTAAGGAGTGGCTCCGTAAGAAGCATCTCAAGGTCCTGGAGTGGCCTAGCCAGTCTCCAGACCTGAACCCAATAGAACATCTTTGGAGGGAGCTGAAAGTCCGTATTGCCCAGCGACAGCCCCGAAACCTGAAGGATCTGGAGAAGGTCTGTATAGAGGAGTGGGCCAAAATCCCTGCTGCAGTGTGTGCAAACCTGGTCAAGACCTACAGGAAACGTATGATCTCTGTAATTGCAAACAAAGGTTTCTGTACCTACCCGCACCCCGCTGAAGTCCCTACGAACCCACACCACGCTGAAGTCCCTACGTACCAAGCTGAAGTCCCTACGTACCCACACCATGCTGAAGTCCCTACATACCCGCACCACGCTGAAGTCCCTACATACCCGCACCACGCTGAAGTCCCTACGTACCATGCTGAAGTCCCTACGAACCCGCACCACGCTGAAGTCCCTACGTACCATGCTGAAGTCCCTACATACCCGCACCACGCTGAAGTCCCTACGTACCATGCTGAAGTCCCTACGAACCCGCACCACGCTGAAGTCCCTACGCACCAAGCTGAAGTCCCTACGTACCCGCACCACGCTGAAGTCCCTACAAACCCGCACCACGCTGAAGTCCCTACGTACCATGCTGAAGTCCCTACGTACCCGCACCACGCTGAAGTCCCTACGAACCCGCACCACGCTGAAGTCCCTACGTACCATGCTGAAGTCCCTACGTACCCGCACCACGCTGAAGTCCCAACGTACCACGCTGAAGTCCCTACGAACCCGCACCACGCTGAAGTCCCAACGTACCACGCTGAAGTCCCTACGTACCACGCTGAAGTCCCTACGTACCCGCACCACGCTGAAGTCCCTACGTACCACGCTGAAGTCCCTAAGTACCCGCACCACGCTGAAGTCCCTACGTACCATGATGAAGTCCCTACGTACCCGCACCATGCTGAAGTCCCTACGAACCCGCACCACGCTGAAGTCCCAACGTACCACGCTGAAGTCCCTACGAACCCGCACCACGCTGAAGTCCCAACGTACCACGCTGAAGTCCCTACGTACCTGCACCACGCAGAAGTCCCTACGTACCATGCTGAAGTCCCTACGAACCCGCACCAAGCTGAAGTCCCTACGTACCCGCACCACGCTGAAGTCCCTACGTACCCGCACCACGCTGAAGTCCGTACATACCCGCACCACGCTGAAGTCCCTACGAACCCGCACCACGCTGAAGTCCCTACGTACCATGCTGAAGTCCCTACGTACCCGTACCACGCTGAAGTCCCTATGAACCCGTACCATGCTGAAGTCCCTACGTACCACGCTGAAGTCCCTACGAACCCGCACCACGCTGAGTTCCCAACGTACCACGCTGAAGTCCCTACGTACCCGTACCACGCTGAAGTCCCTACTTACCCGTACCACGCTGAAGTCCCTACCTACCACGCTGAAGCCCCTATGAACCCGTACCATGCTGAAGTCCCTACGAACCCGCACCACGCTGAAGTCCCTACGTACCACGCTGAAGTCCCTACGAACCCGCACCACGCTGAAGTCCCAACGTACCACACTGAAGTCCCTACGAACCTGCACCACGCAGAAGTCCCTACTTACCATGCTGAAGTCCCTACGAACCCACACCACGCTGAAGTCCCTACGCACCAAGCTGAAGTCCCTACGTACCCACACCACGCTGAAGTCCCTACGAACCCGCACCACGCAGAAGTCCCTACGTACCCGCACCACGCTGAAGTCCCTACGTACGAAGCTGAAGTCCCTACGTACCAAGCTGAATTCCCTACGTACCCGCATCACGCTGAAAGCCCTACGTACCACGCTGAAGTCCCTACGAACCCGCACCACGCTGAAGCCCCTACGTACCACGCTGAAGTCCCTACGAACCCGCATCACGCTGAAGTCCCTACGTACCCGCACCACACTGAAGTCCTAACATACCACGCTGAAGTCCCTAGGTACCCGCACCACGCTGAAGTCCCCATGAACCTGCACCACGCTGAAGCCCCTATGTACCACGCTGAAGTCCCTACCTACCCGCACCCCGCTGAAGTCCCTACGAACCCACACCATGCTGAAGTCCCTACGTACCAAGCTGAAGTCCCTACGTACCCACACCACGCTGAAGTCCCTACATACCCGCACCACGCTGAAGTCCCTACATACCCGCACCACGCTGAAGTCCCTACGTACCATGCTGAAGTCCCTACGAACCCGCACCACGCTGAAGTCCCTACGTACCATGCTGAAGTCCCTACATACCCGCACCACGCTGAAGTCCCTACGTACCATGCTGAAGTCCCTACGAACCCGCACCACGCTGAAGTCCCTACGCACCAAGCTGAAGTCCCTACGTACCCGCACCACGCTGAAGTCCCTACAAACCCGCACCACGCTGAAGTCCCTACGTACCATGCTGAAGTCCCTACGTACCCGCACCACGCTGAAGTCCCTACGAACCCGCACCACGCTGAAGTCCCTACGTACCATGCTGAAGTCCCTACGTACCCGCACCACGCTGAAGTCCCAACGTACCACGCTGAAGTCCCTACGAACCCGCACCACGCTGAAGTCCCAACGTACCACGCTGAAGTCCCTACGTACCACGCTGAAGTCCCTACGTACCCGCACCACGCTGAAGTCCCTACGTACCACGCTGAAGTCCCTAAGTACCCGCACCACGCTGAAGTCCCTACGTACCATGCTGAAGTCCCTACGTACCCGCACCATGCTGAAGTCCCTACGAACCCGCACCACGCTGAAGTCCCTACGTACCATGCTGAAGTCCCTACGTACCCGCACCACGCTGAAGTCCCAACGTACCACGCTGAAGTCCCTACGAACCCGCACCACGCTGAAGTCCCAACGTACCACGCTGAAGTCCCTACGTACCTGCACCACGCAGAAGTCCCTACGTACCATGCTGAAGTCCCTACGAACCCGCACCAAGCTGAAGTCCCTACGTACCCGCACCACGCTGAAGTCCCTACGTAGCCGCACCACGCTGAAGTCCGTACATACCCGCACCACGCTGAAGTCCCTACGAACCCGCACCACGCTGAAGTCCCTACGTACCATGCTGAAGTCCCTACGTACCCATACCACGCTGAAGTCCCTATGAACCCGTACCATGCTGAAGTCCCTACGTACCACGCTGAAGTCCCTACGAACCCGCACCACGCTGAGTTCCCAACGTACCACGCTGAAGTCCCTACGTACCCGTACCACGCTGAAGTCCCTACTTACCCGTACCACGCTGAAGTCCCTACCTACCACGCTGAAGTCCCTATGAACCCGTACCATGCTGAAGTCCCTACGAACCCGCACCACGCTGAAGTCCCTACGTACCACGCTGAAGTCCCTACGAACCCGCACCACGCTGAAGTCCCAACGTACCACACTGAAGTCCCTACGAACCTGCACCACGCAGAAGTCCCTACTTACCATGCTGAAGTCCCTACGAACCCACACCACGCTGAAGTCCCTACGCACCAAGCTGAAGTCCCTACGTACCCACACCACGCTGAAGTCCCTACGAACCCGCACCACGCAGAAGTCCCTACGTACCCGCACCACGCTGAAGTCCCTACGTACGAAGCTGAAGTCCCTACGTACCAAGCTGAATTCCCTACGTACCCGCATCACGCTGAAAGCCCTACGTACCACGCTGAAGTCCCTACGAACCCGCACCACGCTGAAGCCCCTACGTACCACGCTGAAGTCCCTACGAACCCGCATCACGCTGAAGTCCCTACGTACCCGCACCACACTGAAGTCCTAACATACCACGCTGAAGTCCCTAGGTACCCGCACCACGCTGAAGTCCCCATGAACCTGCACCACGCTGAAGCCCCTACGTACCACGCTGAAGTCCCTACCTACCCGCACCCCGCTGAAGTCCCTACGAACCCACACCATGCTGAAGTCCCTACGTACCAAGCTGAAGTCCCTACATACCCGCACCACGCTGAAGTCCCTACGTACCCGCACCACGCTGAAGTCCCTACGAACCCGCACCACGCTGAAGTCCCTACATACCCGCACCACGCTGAAGTCCCTACGAACCCGCACCACGCTGAAGTCCCTACGTACCATGCTAAAGTCCCTACGTACCCGTACCACGCTGAAGTCCCTACGTACCACGCTGAAGTCCCTACGTACCACGCTGAAGTCCCTACGTACCACGCTGAAGTCCCTACATACCCGCACCATGCTGACGTCCCTACGTACCACACTGAAGTCCCTACAAACCCGCACCACGCTGAAATCCCTACGAACCCGCACCACGCTGAAGTCCCTACGAACCCACACCACGCTGAAGTCCCTACGTACCCGCACCACGCTGAAGTCCCTACGTACCACGCTGAAGTCCCTAAGTACCCGCACCACGCTGAAGTCCCTACGTACCACGCTGAAGTCCCTACTTACCCGCACCACGCTGAAGTCCCTACGTACCCGCACCACGCTGAAGTCCCTACGTACCACGCTGAAGTCCCTACGTACCAAGCTGAAGTCCCTACGTACCAAGCTGAAGTCCCTACGTACCAAGCTGAAGTCCCTACGTACCACGCTGAAGTCCCTACGTACAACGCTGAAGTCCCTACATACCACGCTGAAGTCCCTACGTACCCGCACCACGCTGAAGTCCCTACGTACGAAGCTGAAGTCCCTACGTACCAAGCTGAATTCCCTACGTACCCGCATCACGCTGAAAGCCCTACGTACCACGCTGAAGTCCCTACGAACCCGCACCACGCTGAAGCCCCTACGTACCACGCTGAAGTCCCTACGAACCCGCATCACGCTGAAGTCCCTACGTACCCGCACCACACTGAAGTCCTAACATACCACGCTGAAGTCCCTAGGTACCCGCACCACGCTGAAGTCCCCATGAACCTGCACCACGCTGAAGCCTCTACGTACCACGCTGAAGTCCCTACCTACCCGCACCCCGCTGAAGTCCCTACGAACCCACACCATGCTGAGGTCCCTACGTACCAAGCTGAAGTCCCTACATACCCGCACCACGCTGAAGTCCCTACGTACCCGCACCACGCTGAAGTCCCTACGAACCCGCACCACGCTGAAGTCCCTACATACCCGCACCACGCTGAAGTCCCTACGAACCCGCACCACGCTGAAGTCCCTACGTACCATGCTAAAGTCCCTACGTACCCGTACCACGCTGAAGTCCCTACGTACCACGCTGAAGTCCCTACGTACCACGCTGAAGTCCCTACATACCCGCACCATGCTGACGTCCCTACGTACCACGCTGAAGTCCCTACAAACCCGCACCACGCTGAAATCCCTACGAACCCGCACCACGCTGAAGTCCCTACGAACCCACACCACGCTGAAGTCCCTACGTACCCGCACCACGCTGAAGTCCCTACGTACCACGCTGAAGTCCCTAAGTACCCGCACCACGCTGAAGTCCCTACGTACCACGCTGAAGTCCCTACGTACCCGCACCACGCTGAAGTCCCTACGTACCCACACCACGCTGAAGTCCCTACGTACCACGCTGAAGTCCCTACGTACCAAGCTGAAGTCCCTACGTACCAAGCTGAAGTCCCTACGTACCAAGCTGAAGTCCCTACGTACCAAGCTGAAGTCCCTACGTACCACGCTGAAGTCCCTACGTACAACGCTGAAGTCCCTACATACCACGCTGAAGTCCCTACATACCATGGTGAAGTCCCTACGTACCACGCTGAAGTCCCTACGTACCCGCACCACGCTGAAGTCCCTACGTACCACGCTGAAGTCCCTACGTACCCGCACCACGCTGAAGTCCCTACGTACCCGCACCCCGCTGATGTCCCTACGAACCCACACCACGCTGAAGTCCCTACGTACCAAGCTGAATTCCCTACGTACACGCACCACGCTGAATCCCTACGTACCCGCACCATGCTGAAGCCCCTACGTACCACGCTGAAGTCCCTACGTACCCACACCACGCTGAAGTCCCTACGTACCAAGCTGAAGTCCCTACGTACCAAGCTGAAGTCCCTATGTACCACGCTGAAGTCCCTACGTACCACGCTGAAGTCCCTACGTACCACGCTGAAGTCCCTACATACCATGCTGAAGTCCCTACGTACCACGCTGAAGTCCCTACGTACCCGCACCACGCTGAAGTCCCTACGTACCCACACCACGCTGAAGTCCCTACGTACCCGCACCACGCTGAAGTCCCTAAGTACCCGCACCACGCTGAAGTCCCTTCGTACCCGCACCACGCTGATGTCCCTACGTACCACGCTGAAGTCCCTACCTACCCGCACCCCGCTGAAGTCCCTACCTACCCGCACCCCGCTGAAGTCCCTACGAAGCCACACCATGCTGAAGTCCCTACGTACCAAGCTGAAGTCCCTACATACCCGCACCACGCTGAAGTCCCTACATACCCGCACCACGCTGAAGTCCCTACGAACCCGCACCACGCTGAAGTCCCTACGTACCATGCTAAAGTCCCTACGTACCCGTACCACGCTGAAGTCCCTACGTACCACGCTGAAGTCCCTACGTACAACGCTGAAGTCCCTACGTACCACGCTGAAGTCCCTACGTACCACGCTGAAGTCCCTACATACCCGCACCATGCTGACGTCCCTACGTACCACGCCGAAGTCCCTACAAACCCGCACCACGCTGAAATCCCTACGAACCCGCACCACGCTGAAGTCCCTACGAACCCACACCACGCTGAAGTCCCTACGTACCCGCACCACGCTGAAGTCCCTACGTACCACGCTGAAGTCCCTAAGTACCCGCACCACGCTGAAGTCCCTACGTACCACGCTGAAGTCCCTACGTACCCGCACCACGCTGAAGTCCCTACGTACCCGCACCACGCTGAAGTCCCTACGTACCACGCTGAAGTCCCTACGTACCACGCTGAAGTCCCTACATACCATGCTGAAGTCCCTACGTACCACGCTGAAGTCCCTACGTACCCGCACCACGCTGAAGTCCCTACGTACCACGCTGAAGTCCCTACGTACCCGCACCACGCTGAAGTCCCTACGTACCCGCACCACGCTGAAGTCCCTACGTACCACGCTGAAGTCCCTACGTACCCGCATCACGCTGAAGTCCCTACGTACCACGCTGAAGTCCCTACCTACCCGCACCCCGCTGAAGTCCCTACGAACCCACACCATGCTGAAGTCCCTACGCACCAAGCTGAAGTCCCTACATACCCGCACCACGCTGAAGTCCCTACGTACCCACACCACGCTGAAGTCCCTACGTACCCGCACCACGCTGAAGTCCCTACGTACCACGCTGAAGTCCCTACGTACCCGCATCACGCTGAAGTCCCTACGTACCACGCTGAAGTCCCTACCTACCCGCACCCCCGCTGAAGTCCCTACGAACCCACACCATGCTGAAGTCCCTACGTACCAAGCTGAAGTCCCTACATACCCGCACCACGCTGAAGTCCCTACGTACCCACACCACGCTGAAGTCCCTACGTACCCGCACCACGCTGAAGTCCCTAAGTACCCGCACCACGCTGAAGTCCCTACGTACCACGCTGAAGTCCCTACCTACCCGCACCCCGCTGAAGTCCCTACGTACCACGCTGAAGTCCCTACCTACCCGCACCCCGCTGAAGTCCCTACGAACCCACACCATGCTGAAGTCCCTACGTACCAAGCTGAAGTCCCTACATACCCGCACCACGCTGAAGTCCCTACATACCCGCACCACGCTGAAGTCCCTACGTACCATGCTAAAGTCCCTACATACCCGTACCACGCTGAAGTCCCTACGTACCACGCTGAAGTCCCTACGTACAACGCTGAAGTCCCTACGTACCACGCTGAAGTCCCTACGTACCACGCTGAAGTCCCTACATACCCGCACCATGCTGAAGTCGCTACGTACCAAGCTGAAGTCCCTACGTACCACGCTGAAGTCCCTACGTACCACGCTGAAGTCCCTACGTACCCGCACCACGCTGAAGTCCCTACGTACCACGCTGAAGTCCCTACGTACCCGCACCACGCTGAAGTCCCTACGTACCACGCTGAAGTCCCTACGTACCCGCACCACGCTGAAGTCCCTACGTACCACGCTGAAGTCCCTACGTACCCGCACCATGCTGAAGTCCCTACGTACCCGCACCACGCTGAAGTCCAGTTTGGTCTCCTGAGAACACTGAAGGATCAGCTGGAAGCAGCTCTTGCTCTGATTGGTCATCCCGTTGTCATAGTAGCTCTCCAGGACTCGCTGTTGCTCCAGTGTGAACACAGACCGCAGGTTCATCTGACAGAGACATGTTATTGGTCAATAAACTAGCCAATGAAAACAACATTGAGTTCACTAGCTCTTCCCTTCAACCACAAATGTGCTTCTAGTCTATACCCAGTCTGTATGTAGACCTTTATACACAGTGGACAAAACATCGACATAGACTGACCAGGTGAAAGCTATGATCCCTTATTGATGTCACTTGTTAAATCCACTTCAATCAGTGTAGATGAAGGGGAGGAGACAGGTTAAGGAAGACATGGAACACCTTCCTAATAGAGTTAAACCCCCTTTCTCCTTCAGAACAGCCTCAATTTCTGGGGCATGGACTCCACAAGGTGTCGAAAGCGTTCCACAGGGATGCTGGCCCATGTTGACTCCAATGCTTCCCACAGTTGTGTCAAGTTGGCTGGATGTCCTTTGGGTGTTAGACCATTCTTGATACACACAGGAAACTGTTTAGCGTGAAAAACCCAGCAGTGTTGCAGTTCTTGACACAAACCGGTGCGCCTGGCACCTACTACCATAACCCATTCAAAGGCACTTAAATATTTTGTCTTGCCCATTCACCCTTTGAATGGCACACATACACAATCCATGTCTCAATTGTCTCAAGGCTTAAAAATCCTTCCTTAACCTGTCTCCTCCCCTTCATCTACACTGATTTAAGTGGATTTAACAGGTGAAATCAATAAGGGATCATAGCTTTCACCTGGATTCACCTGGTCAGTCTGTTATGGAAAGAGCAGGTGTTCCTAATGTTTTTTATACTCAGTGTATATAATAGGTATATTAGAATATAAAGGCTAACTCATAGTCCAGGTGGTCTGGTTTCTCTACCCACAGTCTTTATGTATCCATACAGTATATAATAGGTATATTAGAAAATAAAGGCTAACTCATAGTCCATGTGGTCTGGTTTCTCTACCCACAGTCTTTATGTATCCATACAGTATATAATAGGTATATTAGAATATAAAGGCTAACTCATAGTCCAGGTGGTCTGGTTTCTCTACCCACCGTCTGCAGGCCTTGTTTATCCTGCCATGCCTCCATACTGCTCTGCAGGGGTGCAGATCAACCATACAGCAGGGCCAGGCTGGGGTGAGGTCTAGGCAGTAGGGCCAGGCAGCAGGGCCAGGCAGTAGGGCCAGGCAGCAGGGCCAGGCTGGGGTGAGATCTAGGCAGTAGGGCCAGGCAGCAGGGCCAGGCAGCAGGGCCAGGCTGGGGTGAGGTCTAGGCAGTAGGGCCAGGCAGTAGGGCCAGGCTGGGGTGAGGTCTAGGCAGTAGGGCCAGGCAGCAGGGCCAGGCTGGGGTGAGATCTAGGCAGTAGGGCCAGGCAGCAGGGCCAGGCAGCAGGGCCAGGCTGGGGTGAGGTCTAGGCAGTAGGGCCAGGCAGTAGGGCCAGGCAGTAGGGCCAGGCAGCAGGGCCAGGCAGCAGGGCCAGGCTGGGGTGAGGTCTAGGCAGTAGGGCCAGGCAGCAGGGCCAGGCTGGGGTGAGATCTAGGCAGTAGGGCCAGGCAGTAGGGCCAGGCAGCAGGGCCAGGCAGCAGGGCCAGGCAGCAGGGCCAGGCTGGGGTGAGGTCTAGGCAGTAGGGCCAGGCAGCAGGGCCAGGCTGTGGTGAGGTCTAGGCAGTAGGGCCAGGCAGCAGGGCCAGGCTGGGGTGAGATCTAGGCAGTAGGGCCAGGCAGCAGGGCCAGGCTGGGGTGAGGTCTAGGCAGTAGGGCCAGGCAGCAGATACTCTCTGTCCGACTGTCCGGGGGTTATGGTGGTCTGGCTGCAGTACTGGTCATGCTAGCTCGGTCTCCTGGTGTGGTGTCTTTGTCTCTCTGAGGTTCTGCAAGACAAGAGAGTGTATCAATGGAAACTTTATTAATCAGAACATCTCTTTGCAGCTTTTCCATAATTGACTGCTTTATATGTTTATATTTAGAGTTGTCATATCATTTTTATAACGTCACACTTCTTCTATGGTGGTGTGTTTTAATCATGGAGAATGATAGAGGACTCTTCTTTGTATCTGTCCCATTGTGGCGTCTGTGAGAGCATGGGCAGCACCATTAAGGTCATCTCCATTTTGGTACATGTTCTGCTCCTACTACTTCTATCAGTTGGCAAACAAACTGAAAGGGTGCACACTGCCACCTAGAGTATTTTGTTTGAACAGGTATGAAACCAAGGTTGGCATTTTACTGCCACCTGCAGTTATGGAATGTTTGCTCACCACTATAATTAATTGGCTGATCCCTCCTGATGACCTGGATGGAATCATGTGATCCTTCTTTAACCCATAGGAAGTCCCACCCAGTTGACTACTTCAAAATGGTGAAGGTCCTCAATGGCGCTGCCCATGCTAAAACTGGCTTTTGGGCACTAGTGGTCTCTATCTATCTCTATGGGTTTAATAGACCGGAAGAGAGCTGTCACATGATCTCACCTGGTCACATGACATGAAGTTGGACAGGTAACACACCTGTGGACGTTTCATACACTCAGATTATAAAACCATAGTATTAGAGTAGACCTGGATCAGAGCTAGCTAGTTGAGTGGGACCTGGATCAGAGCTAGCTAGTTGAGTGGGACCTGGATCAGAGCTAGCTAGTTGAGTGGGACCTGGATCAGAGCTAGCTAGTTGAATGGGACCTGGATCAGAGCTAGCTAGTTGAGTGGGACCTGGATCAGAGCTAGCTAGTTGAGTGGGACCTGGATCAGAGCTAGCTAGTTGAGTGGGACCTGGATCAGAGCTAGCTAGTTGAGTGGGACCTGGATCAGAGCTAGCTAGTTGAGTGGGACCTGGATCAGAGCTAGCTAGTTGAGTGGGACCTGGATCAGAGCTAGCTAGTTGAATGGGACCTGGATCGAGCTAGCTAGTTGAGTGGGACCTGGATCAGAACTAGCTAGTTGAGTGGGACCTGGATCAGAGCTAGCTAGTTTGAGGGGGACCTGGATCAAAAGCTAGCTAGTTGAGTGGGACCTGGATCGAGCTAGCTAGTTGAGTGGGACCTGGATCAGAGCTAGCTAGTTGAGTGGGACCTGGATCAGAGCTAGCTAGTTGAGTGGGACCTGGATCAGAGCTAGCTAGTTGAGTGGGACCTGGATCAGAGACTAGCTAGTTGAGTGGGACCTGGATCAAAAGCTAGCTAGTTGAAGTGGGCCCTGGATCAGAGCTAGCTAGTTGAGTGGACCTGGATCAGAGCTAGCTAGTTGAGTGGGACCTGGATCAGAGCTAGCTATTGAGTGGGACCTGGATCAGAGCTAGCTAGTTGAGTGGGACCTGGATCAGAGCTAGCTAGTTGAGTGGGACCTGGATCAGAGCTAGCTAGTTGAGTGGGACCTGGATCAGAGCTAGCTAGTTGAGTGGGACCTGGATCAGAGCTAGCTAGTTGAGTGGGACCTGGATCAGAGCTAGCTAATTGAATGGGACCTGGATCAGAGCTAGCTAGTTGAGTGGGACCTGGATCAGAGCTAGCTAGTTGAGTGGGACCTGGATCAGAGCTAGCTAGTTGAGTGGGACCTGGATCAGAGCTAGCTAGTTGAGTGGGACCTGGATCAGAACTAGCTAGTTGAGTGGGACCTGGATCAGAGCTAGCTAGTTGAGTGGGACCTGGATCAAGCTAGCTAGTTGAGTGGGACCTGGATCAGAGCTAGCTAGTTGAGTGGGACCTGGATCAGAGCTAGCTAGTTGAGTGGGACCTGGATCAGAGCTAGCTAGTTGAGTGGGACCTGGATCAAGCTAGCTAGTTGAGTGGGACCTGGATCAGAGCTAGCTATTTGGGGTGGGGGAGTGGGACCTGGATCAGAGCTAGCTAGTTGAGTGGGACCTGGATCAGAGCTAGCAAAGTTGAGTGGGACCTGGATCAGAGCTAGCTAGTTGATGGGACCTGGATCAGAGCTAGCTAGTTGAGTGGGACCTGGATCAGAGCTAGCTAGTTGAGTGGGACCTGGATCAGAGCTAGCTAGTTGAATGGGACCTGGATAAAGAGCTAGCTATTGAATGGGACCTGGATCAGAGCTAGCTAGTTAGTGGGACCTGGATCAGAGCTAGCTAGTTGAGTGGGACCTGGATCAGAGCTAGCTAGTTGAGTGGGACCTGGATCAGAGCTAGCTATTGAAGGGAAACCTGGATCAGAGCTAGCTAGTTGAGTGGGACCTGGATCAGAGCTAGCTAGTTGATTGGGACCTGGATCAGAGCTAGCTAGTTGAATGGGACCTGGATCAAAAGCTAGCTAGTTGAGTGGACCTGGATCAGAGCTAGCTAGTTGAGTGGGACCTGGATCAGAGCTAGCTAGTTGAGTGGGACCTGGATCAGAGCTAGCTAGTGAAGTGGGACCTGGATCAGAGCTAGCTAGTTGAGTGGACCTGGATCAGAGCTAGCTAGTTGAGTGGGACCTGGATCAGAGCTAGCTAGTTGAGTGGGACCTGGATCAGAGCTAGCTAGTTGAATGGGACCTGGATCAGAGCTAGCTAGTTGAGTGGGACCCTGGATCAGAGCTAGCTAGTTGAGTGGGACCTGGATCAGAGCTAGCTAGTTGAGTGGACCTGGATCAGAGCTAGCTAGTTGAGGGGACCTGGATCAAGCTAGCTAGTTGAAGTGGGACCTGGATCAAGCTAGCTAGTTGAATGGGACCTGGATCAGAGCTAGCTAGTTGAATGGATCAGAGTAGCTGTTGAGTGGGACCTGGATCAGAGCTAGCTAGTTGAGTGGGACCTGGATCAGAGCTAGCTAGTTGAGTGGGACCGGGATCAGAGGCTAGCTAGTTGAGTGGGACCTGGATCAGAGCTAGATGTTGAGTGGGGACTGGATCAGAGCGTAGCTAGTTGAATGGGACCTGGATCAGAGCTAGCTAGTTGAATGGGACCTGGATCAGAGCTAGCTAGTTGAGTGGGACCTGGATCAAGAGCTAGCTAGTTGAGTGGGACCGGATCAGAGCTAGCTAGTTGAGGGGACCTGGATCAGAGCTAGCTATTGAGTGGGACCTGGATCAGAGCTAGCTAGTTGAGTGGGACCTGGATCAGAGCTAGCTAGTTGAATGGGACCATGGATCAGAGCTAGCCTAGCTGAGTGGGGACTGGATCAGAGCTAGACTAGTTGAGTGGGACCTGGATCAGAGCTAGCAGTTGAGTGGGACCTGGATCAGAGCTAGCTAGTTGAGTGGGACCTGGATCAGAGTAGCTAGGTTGAAGTGGGACCTGGATAAGAGCTAGCTAGTTGAGTGGGACCTGGATCAGAGCAAAGCTAGTTTGAGTGGGACCTGGATCAGAGCTAGCTAGTTGAATGGGACCTGGATCAGAGCTAGCTAGTTGAGTGGGACCTGGATCAGAGCTAACTAGTTGAGTGGGACCTGGATCAGAGCTAGCTAGTTGAGTGGGACCTGGATCAAAGCTAACTAGTCTTGAGTGGGACCTGGATCAGAGCTAGCTAGTTGAGTGGGACCTGGATCAGAGCTAGCTAGTTGAGTGGGACCTGGATCAGAGCTAGCTAGTGAATGGGACCTGGATCAGAGCTAGCTAGTGAGTGGACCTGGATCAGAGCTAACTAGCTTGAGTGGGACTGGATCAGACTAGCTAGTTGAGTGGGACCTGGATCAGAGCTAGCTAGTTGAGTGGGACCTGGATCAGAGTTAGCTAGTTAAAGTGGGACCTGGATCAGAGCTAGCTAGTTAAAGTGGGACCTGGATCAGAGCAAAGCTAGTGAGTGGGACCTGGATCAGAGCTAGCTAGTTGAGTGGGACCTGGATCAGAGCTAGCTAGTTGAGTGGGACCTGGATCAGAGCTAGCTAGTTGAGTGGGGACCTGGATCAAAGCTAGCTAGTTGAGTGGGACCTGGATCAAAGCTAGCTAGTTGAGTGGGACCTGGATCAGAGCTAGCTAGTTGAATGGGTACCTGGATCAGAGCTAGCTAGTTGAATGGGACCTGGATCAGAGCTAGCTAGTTGAGTGGGCACCTGGATCAGAGCTAGCTAGCTGAGTGGGACCTGGATCAGAGCTAGCTAGTTGAGTGGACCTGGATCGAAGCTAGCTAGTTGAGTGGGACCTGGATCAGAGCTAGCTAGTTGATGGGACCGGATCAGAGCTAGCTAGTTGAATGGGACCTGGATCAGAGCTAGCTAGTTGAGTGGGACCTGGATCAGAGCTAACTAGCTGATGGGACCTGGATCAGAGTAATAGCTGAGTGGGACCTGGATCAGAGCTAGCTAGTGAGTGGGACCTGGATCAGAGTTAACTAGCTGAGTGGGACCTGGATCAAAGCTAGCTAGTTGAGTGGGACCTGGATCAAGCTAGCTAGTTGATGGGACCTGGATCAGAGCTAGCTATTTTGAATGGGACCTGATCAGAGCTATAGTTGAATGGGACCTGGATCAGAGTAACTAGTTGAATGGGACCTGGATCGAGCTAGCTAGTTGAGTGGGACCTGGATCAGAGCTACTAGTGAGTGGGACCTGGATCAGAGCTAGCTAGTTGATGGGACCTGGATCAGAGCTAGCTAGTTGAATGGGACCTGGATCAGAGTAGCTAGTTGAAGGGGACCTGGATCAGAGCTAACTAGTTGAGTGGGACCTGGATCAGAGCTAACTAGCTGAGTGGGACCTGGATCAGAGCTAGCTAGTTGAATGGGACCTGGATCAGAGCTAACTAGCTGAGTGGGACCTGGATCAGAGCTAACTAGCTGAGTGGGACCTGGATCAGAGCTAGCTAGTTGAGTGGGACCTGGATCAGAGCTAGCTAGTTGAATGGGACCTGGATCAGAGCTAGCTAGTTGAATGGGACCTGGATCAGAGCTAATAGCTGAGTGGGACCTGGATCAGAGCTAACTAGCTGAGTGGGACCTGGATCAGAGCTTAGCTAGTTGGATGGGACCTGGATCAGAGCTAGCTAGTTGAATGGGGACCTGGGATCAGAGCTAGCGGGACCTGATCAGAGCTAGTAGTTGAATGGGACCTGGATCAGAGCTAGCTAGTTGAATGGGACCTGGATCAGAGCTAGCTAGTTGAGTGGGACCTGGATCAGAGCTAACTAGTTGAAGTGGGACCCTGGATCAGAGCTAGCTAGTTGAATGGGACCCTGGATCAGAGCTAGCTAGTTTGAATGGGACCTGGATCAGAGCTAGCTAGTTGAGTGGGCCCTGGATCAGAGCTAGCTAGTTGAGTGGGGACCTGGATCAGAGCTAGCTAGTTGAATGGGACCTGGATCAGAGTTAGCTAGTTGAATGGGACCTGGATCAGAGCTAACTAGCTGAGTGGGACTGATCAAGAGCTAACTAGTGAGTGGGACCTGGATCAGAGCTAGCTAGTTGAGTGGGACCTGGATCAGAGCTAGCTGTTGGAATGGGACCTGGATCAGAGCTAGCTAGTTGAATGGGACCTGGATCAGAGCTAGCTAGTTTGATGGGACCCTGGATCAGAGCTAGCTAGTTGAGTGGGACCTGGATCAGAGCTAGCTAGTTGAATGGGACCTGGATCAGAGCTAGCTAGTTGAATGGGGACCCTGGATCAGAGCTAGCTAGTTGAGTGGGACCTGGATCAGAGCTAGCTAGTGAAGTGGGACCTGGATCAGAGCTAGCTAGTTGAGTGGGACCTGGGATCAGAGCTAGCTAGTTGATGGGACCTGGATCAGAGCTAGCTAGTTGAATGGGACCTGGATCAGAGCTAGCTAGTTGAGTGGGACCTGGATCAGAGCTAGCTAGTTGAGTGGGACCTGGATCAGAGCTAGCTAATTGAATGGGACCTGGATCAGAGCTAGCTAGTTGATGGACCTGGATCAGAGCTAGCAAATTGAATGGGACCTGGATCAGAGCTAGCTAGTTGAGTGGGACCTGGATCAGAGCTAGCTAGTTGAGTGGGACCTGGATCAGAGCTAGCTAGTTGAGTGGGACCTGGATCAGAGCTAGCAAAGTTGAGTGGGACCTGGATCAGAGCTAGCTAGTTGAGTGGGACCTGGATCAGAGCTAGCTAGTTGATGGGACCTGGATCAGAGCTAGCTAGTTAAAGTGGGACCTGGATCAGAACTAGCTAGTTGAATGGGCCCTTGATCAGAGCTAGCTAGTTGAGTGAGACCTGGATCAGAGCTAGCTAGTTGAGTGGGACCTGGATCAGAGCTAGCTAGTTGAGTGGGACCTGGATCAGAGCTAGCTAGTTGAGTGGGACCTGGATCAGAGCTAGCTAGTTGAGTGGGACCTGGATCAGAGCTAGCTAGTTGAATGGGACCTGGATCAGAGCTAGCTAGTTGAGTGGGACCTGGATCAGAGCTAGCTAGTTGAGTGGGACCTGGATCAGAGCTAGCTAGTTGAGTGGGACCTGGATCAGAGCTAGCTAGTTGAGTGGGACCTGGATCAGAGCTAGCTAGTTGAGTGGGGACCTGGATCAGAGGCATAGCTAGTTGAGTGAGACCTGGATCAGAGCTAGCTAGTTGAGTGGGACCTGGATCAGAGCTAGCTAGTTGAGTGGGGACCCTGGATCAGAGCTAGCTAGTTGAGTGGGACCTGGATCAGAGCTAGCTAGTTTGAAGTGGGACCTGGATCAGAGCTAGCTAGTTGAATGGGACCTGGATCAGAGCTAGCTAGTTTGAATGGGACCTGGATCAGAGCTAGCTAGTTGAGTGGGACCTGGATCAGAGCTAGGGACCGGATAGAGGGTTGAGTGGGACCTGGATCAGAGAGCTAGCTAATTTGAATGGGGACCTGGATCAGAGCTAGCTAGTTGAGTGGGACCTGGATCAGAGCTAGCTAGTTGAGTTGGGACCTGGATCCAGAGCTAGCTAGTTGAATGGGACCTGGATCAGAGCTAGCTGTTGGAGTGGGACTGGATCAGAGATAGCTAGTTGGTGGGACCTGGATCAGAGCTAGACTAGTTGAGTGGGACCTGGATCAGAGCTAGCTAGTTGAGTGGGACCTGGATCAGAGCTAGCTAGTTGAGTGGGACCTGGATCAGAGCTAGCTAGTTGAATGGGACCTGGATCAGAGCTAGCTAGTTGAGTGGAACCTGGATCAGAGCTAGCTAGTTGAGGGGGACCTGGATCAGAGCTAGCTAGTTGAGTGGGACCTGGATCAGAGCTAGCTAGTTGAGGGGGACCTGGATCAAAGCTAGCTAGTTGAGTGGGACCTGGATCAGAGCTAGCAATTGAATGGGACCTGGATCAGAGCTAGCTAGTTGATGGGACCTGGATCAGAGCTAGCTAGTTGAGTGGGACCTGGATCAGAGCTAGTTTTGAGTGGAACTGGATCAGAGCTAGTAGTTGAGTGGGACCTGGATCAGAGCTAGCTAGTTGTACGGCGAGCGAATGAGGACCTGGATCAGAGTTAGCTAGTTGAAGGGGACTGGATCAGAGCTAGCTAGTTGAGTGGGACCTGGATCAGAGCTAACTAGCTGAATGGGACCTGGATCAGAGCTAGCTAGTTGAGTGGGACCTGGATCAGAGCAAAGCTAGTTGAGTGGGACCTGGATCAGAGCTAGCTCGTTGAGTGGGACCTGGATCAAAGCTAGCTAGTTGAGTGGGACCTGGATCAGAGCTAGCTAGTTGAGTGGGACCTGGATCAGAGCTAGCTAGTTGAATGGGACCTGGATCAGAGCTAGCTAGCTTGAGTGGTGACTGGATCAGAGCTAGCTAGCTTGAGTGGGACCTGGATCAGAGCTAGACTAGTTGAGTGGGACCTGGATCAGAGCTAGCTAGTTGAGTGGGACCTGGATCAGAGCTAGCTAGTTGAGTGGGACCTGGATCAGAGCTAGCTAGTTGAGTGGGACCTGGATCAGAGCTAGCTAGTTGAGTGGGACCTGGATCAGAGCTAGATAGTTGAGTGGGACCTGGATCAGAGCTAACTAGTGAGTGGGACCTGGATCAGAGCTAGCTAGTTGAGTGGGACCTGGATCAGAGCTAGCTAGTTGAGTGGGACCTGGATCAGAGCTAGCTAGTTGAGTGGGACCTGGATCAGAGCTAACTAGCTGAGTTGGGACCTGGATCAGAGCTAGCTAGTTGAGTGGGACCTGGATCAGAGCTAGCTAGTTGAATGGGACCTGGATCAGAGCTAGCTAGTTGAGTGGGACCTGGATCAGAGCTAGCTAGTTGAATGGGACCTGGATCAGAGCTAGCTAGTTGAATGGGACCTGGATCAGAGCTAGCTAGTTGAATGGGACCTGGATCAGAGTTAGCTAGTTGAATGGGACCTGGATCAGAGCTAACTAGCTGAGTGGGACCTGGATCAGAGCTAACTAGCTGAGTGGGACCTGTCCAATCCTTCTTTGGTAGCATGTGAGATCTGAAGGATGTGTCTGGCTACTACCACCAAATCAGCGTATCGACTATGTGGAGCCATGCAACTACTGTAACGCGTTATAACTTGGAGGTTGCAATAACGCAACTTGCTAGATAGCTAACTAACTAACATTTGCGCTAGCAAGTCAGTAGCTAGCTGTAGTTAACGTTAGCCCACCTCAATCAACACAAGTTAATGCTAGCTAAGTGTCAGCACCCCAAATATATAGCTAAGCAGTCCAAAAGTTAGAGAAAATATTCTAGACTCGTTGAAAAGCAAATAATTGTATGATGCTGCTGCTAACTAGTTAGCCAGTCTAACCCAACGTTAGTGGCTTTCCATCCCCCCCTCCCGTTTCAGCATTTTGGCAAACTCAGTGCGCATGGCCACTGAATGAAAAAATGGAAACGTTGCAAAGCGAGTTGGTGTAGAAAACGCACATCCACCCATTCCGCCACAAGGGCAGAGAGAGAGGAGCAGATAGGATTCTCACACAGAAAGCAGAATGATCTAACTTTCCGACAGCTACTTTACAGACAGTCAACAAGCAGCTGAAAGCTCCGCAACACAACAATAATGCCTACAGCACGCCATACTAGAAAGACAGGCCGTGTCAGCCATAACCAGGCCACTGGAGCCGACTAAACTTTTCCTTTAAATCTCTGATTTCTCCCGTCCTAACATGGTCACTCTCTCTCGACCCCTGCCTACAGCGAACTGAAGCCGGAACTCATCGAAATCTGGCACAGTGAAGTGTAAAATCAGTTTGGCATGTACCTGTTTTTGTCGTCAAATCAAACGACCTCTCGAATTCAGCAGAATTCTTCAGCAGTCCCCTAGCCAGACAATGAAATCAAAACGTCCGATCATCAATTCTAATCATGATCGTGACGTATTCGCAGACAGGAGCCAATTAGATCTCGAAATCAGGGCTGTGACATTCATTCCAGTGATGTCCCGCCCAGTGGTGACTTTGTTGGGAGGAGAGAGAGAGAAAACATTTATACCGAACAAAAATATAAACGAACTGAACTGAAATAAAGATCCCAGAAATTTTCCATACGCTCAAAAAGCTTGTTTCTCAACCCAAAGAAATGGCACAAATTTGTTTACATCCAATTTGTTTAAATCCCTGTTAGTGAGCAAATCCCCCTTTGCCAAGATAATCCATCCACTTGACAGGTGTGGCATATCAATAAACTGATTAAACAGCATGATCATTACACTGGTGCACCTTGTGCTGGGGACAATAAAAGGACACTCTAAAATGTGACTCGTTTCAGGAAGCTAGGCGTATGTCGCACATCAATACTTCACAGGAGAGGCATTTGAAAGTAAACATTTATTATGTATCAAAATGTGGTTTTGTTTTTGGCAGAAATGCCTTCAGGAACATGTGAACTTTAATGTGCCTTAATAAGAAACTTATATGCCATCTGTAAATACGAATACAATTGTTAAATTACCAGCCTAGTTGGTTTAACCACAGAAAAAGACAGGAACCTTCCCGCTAGCCATGATTGGCTGAGATAATGGGTGGGCTGGACATGCTGAGACATGAGTTCAGATTGGTCAGCCATGTAGCATCTTCTGTCTATAACATGAGCTGCTCAGTATGTGTAGGTAATCCTTTCTAATGCAGCTTTTTTGAAAGATATCACGAAGAACTTCAACAAAGAAGTTGACAGAGTTTTGAAATCAGTGGAATGCCCGGTGGAAGTATGATGGCTAAGGAGATGGAGAAAATTCTGGTGTTTGATTGCAAATATTATGCGGAGGGAGTCGAAAAGAGAACACCTGTCTCCGGATTACATCTTCAAATTAAGGGCAACCATGGCATCCGTGACAGAGAGGGAGAAGCGTTCATCCATGTATACGGTTATGACAGTCTAGCTAGCTACATTATCCGATATTGTTTGTTTCTAATTTTGTCAAAGTCATTTTCATTGCTAGTTAAAGCAAACTGTTGGCTCGCTAGCTAACGTTACGTGTATGATCTGTGTAGTAATATTATTAGTATCTCAGAAAGCGATTTGCATTGCTAGCTATAGCCTAATGTTAGCTAGCTAGCTGATGTTGAACCTAGTTGGTTAAATTTAGTTACCTGCAAATTCATGCATGGTAATTGAATCAGTTATATAACCCATTGCCCTCTATGGTTGTGAGGTCTGGGGTCCACTCACCAACCAAGAATTCACAAAATGAGACAAACATCAAACTGAGACTTTATGCAGAATTCTGCAAAAACATCCCCCGTGTACAACTTAAAACACCAAATAATGCATGCAGAGTAGAATTAGGACAATTCCCGCTAATGATCAAAATCTAGAAAAGAGCAATTCAATTCTACAACCACCTAAATCTAAGTGATTCTCAAACCTTCTGGTCCTTATGGCCCTTTCCTCTGGTCCTTATGGCCCTTTCCTCTGGTCCTTATGGCCCTTTCCTCTGGTCCTTATGGCCCTTTCCTCTGGTCCTTATGGCCCTTTCCTCTGGTCCTTATGGCCCTTTCCTCTGGTCCTTATGGCCCTTTCCTCTGGTCCTTATGGCCCTTTCCTCTGGTCCTTATGGCCCTTTCCTCTGGTCCTTATGGCCCTTTCCTCTGGTCCTTATGGCCCTTTCCTCTGGTCCTTATGGCCCTTTCCTCTGGTCCTTATGGCCCTTTCCTCTGGTCCTTATGGCCCTTTCCTCTGGTCCTTATGGCCCTTTCTCTGGTCCTTATGGCCCTTTCCTCTGGTCCTTATGGCCCTTTCCTCTGGTCCTTATGGCCCTTTCCTCTGGTCCTTATGGCCCTTTCCTCTGGTCCTTATGGCCCTTTCCTCTGGTCCTTATGGCCCTTTCCTCTGGTCCTTATGGCCCTTTCCTCTGGTCCTTATGGCCCTTTCCTCTGGTCCTGGGGCTCTGCTCACAAAAACAAACAGACCCCACAGAGCCCCAGGAAAGCAACACAATTAGACCCAACCAAATCATGAGAAAACTAAAAGATAATTACTTGACAAATTTGAAAGAATCAACAACAAAAAAACAGATCAAACTGGAATGTTATTTGGCCTGTAGTATCGAGTCAATGCTGGTAATTATTGTTGTCAAACAAAGAGTCCGCTTAGGCTGTACTTTGATTATAAGTTTTATTTATATCACAAGATGTCAGCATAAGTTTACAGACCCTGCAGGGGCTGGAGAACAGTGTCCAAAGATAATATGTCTGTTCTAACCTCCTCTTTGTCTAGCCTATACTTATAAGGTATGCAAAAATATGGGTTGCTCCCTCTGCTGTCCAATCACCTGTCTCCCCTGGGGCGTCACCCTAAAAACGGCTCTTTTTGAACTAAAATAAACATCCCCTCAGGTTCCACTAGAATACATTCACCAAATCATAATCTTAATACACTACAGGCCCTAAACAGAGAGTACACAGTGGCAGAATACCTGATGAATGTAACTGAATCAAAACAAAGGAAAGTTTTGACTATGTACAGACTCAGTGAGCATGGCCTTGCTATTGAGAGAGTTCGCCATAGCCATCGGCAGACCTGGCTCTCAAGAGATCATTGTATTATAAGCATATTTCATAGTGAGATTTGCACATTGTAGCCTATAGCAGGTAAATTATGATGATAGGGTGACAGGCTTGCTGTGCGTAGTTTCAGGTGAGGTGGGTTTGAACAGATCAGCCTT